>OZ007513.1:1802265-2053101 GCA_963931865.1 Axinella damicornis | reverse complement strand
TCCCTCCCTCCCCTCCCTCCCTCCTCTATGCAGGCTGCCAAAGACCACTATAAGCTGGTAAAGGAGGACTACCAACGGCAGGTACAGAAGTTGACCGACTTTGTGGATAGTGGAGTTGACCCTGTGGACTTCATTGCTGCATCAGGTACAGGCTGTGTGTGTGTGTGTGTGTGTGTGTGTGTGTGTGTGCGTGCGTGTGTGGAACTGAATTTGTCTCATTCAGTTAGTGATAATTTCTCAGCAATACAATGAGTGCATGGGCCGCTAGTTATATCTGCCCTTCCTCCCTCCTCTTTGTTCCCTCCCCCCTACCCTTCCATCCCCCCTCAACCCTCACCTTCCTCTCCCCCTCAACCTTCCCCTTGCCTTCCCTCCTCCCCTCCATCTCTCTCCCCCTTCTCACCACAGAGGAGCAACTAAAGGCCGACCTCGAGGCTGCTAAGGTCATCACAAAGGCTGGCAGTGACCCACAGGTGACTGTGTAGAAAATGATTGTAACCTACTGGGGCAACTTAGTCTATTTCTGCATATCATTGTCATTCTCATCACACTTCATAACCTCCACAAGGCAGTGCACAAAGTTGTCTGCACACACTGTATCATGTGCGTGCCCCTCCCCTTTGTTTTCCAATCCTTTGGCAATAAAGCAGAACGTTGGGTTGAGTGGGAGTGGTCTGGTGGACTAGAGGTAGCCTCGTTCCCCGGCCCGCGGGCTACTTGCAGTTGCACGAAAGAATGTGGAGGGCCTGGTTCATTTCCTCATGTGAGTGACATCAAGGGTAGAAAGGCGGTAGAAAGCCCTAAATGGACGTGGGCATACTGCAGAGCTGAAAATAACGTGCGGACAACGGTCAATTTCCGCACAAGAAAGGGAAAGGGCCGGACAAATGGTTGCTTGACTGGCCACTTTGTCCGGGCGTTTAGTGACAGTGCCTGCAATAGCTAGCATGGTCTACGTTCAGCTTCTTTCTCCTACGTAGGATCCCTTGTGACTCAGAACGGTGGCGGTCAGTTCTTTAGCCGTTTCGTCGTGGTACAGTCGCGATCACAGCCTCGTACCATCAGCCGCTAGCTATAGCCTCGTGAAGTATAGTAGTTGTGCGCATGCGTTAACGCACGTGGCCCTACAACAATCGCCGCGAGATCGAGATCGAGAGTGCGCGCGAGAGCTAGCTAGCTAGCTAGCTACGTTAGCTACTTCTTGTTCTTGTCTTACCTTGGACCGGTGGAGTGCTTGGTTCGATCTGGACGGCCATGAAGCGACATCATCCTGAGCCACAGATCGATGATGGCCATTGATGGGCCTTCGAGCTGGCCTCGTTCCCACGCCACTTTCGGTAGCCGTACTGCAAGCGACGAAAAGTTGGGCGGGGCCTGGGAACGAGGCTACCTTCAAGAAAGAAGCGAAATGTAGCCCCACACAACGTTTATGAAATGGCAAGCCAAATTGGACAGACTGTGAGGTAAGGAACGATGGAGCAAAGAAAATTGAGCTAAGGTACAAGGTGTGCGTGAAATTCAAGTCTAAGATTGAAGGCAGCAAAGAACTGATCAGCATACTCGTGTTGTTGCTCCTCAAGTTTGGATTCTCCTGGCCTTGGTCCATCTTCGGTTGCTCCCATCGCTGAGCTTAACGTTTAGTGTACAGTATCACCATGTGGAACTCATACATTCATCAATTATAGTGACTTCGAAAGAATTTTTTTTTGTCCAGCCAAAACAACTCAATGTCCGGGCAAAATTGAATATGTCTGGACATACTGACCAACCAATACTAAATTTTATTTTCAGCTCTGATACTGGGTCTCAGAACAACACGTATCTAGCTAGCGGGGCAACTGTCATACTCACCAAGTGTTGAACGTGTAGTTGGTTTAATAACATGCCAAACGTAGCATCCTTGTTCTGAAAATTTGGCGATTCTGTCATGCGACGAAAAGCCAGGCGTGGGATTGGGAACAAGGCTAGGCTAGAGGGCAGTACTAGTACGGCAAGAGCCCAGCTTTGCGGCGCTCATAAGCTCCTGGTACATGTAAGGCCCTGACTGTCATATTGTATATGTCTGTCTTCCAATGCAGGCTGCGTTCAATCACGTCGCAAGTGCGGCTCGAACGGCCAACCGCGTTGTGGCCGTGACACAGGGCGAGGTGGAGAATACGGAGGATGTGGAGTTCAAGAGGAACCTGGAGGCCTCCTCCGAGAGCGTCAAACAAAGTGAGAGACCCTGAGCTGTGACTGTGTATGTGTGTGCATTTGAATTCATTACTATAGCTGCCCCCAATTGAAAACTAGACCAAATAACTTAGTTCATTGCTGGATGCTAGACCTTGTGAATAAGCACATTTCTAGGTCTGGGGGGGGGGGGGGGGGGGGGGGGGGGGGGGGGGGGGGTACATGCAGGATGGTAGTAAGTCTATACATATAGGTGTTCAATAAAGAACGACTAAGGAAATTCTCTAGTCAACTAATTGGCTTGTACATGTAGTTTGCATGACTAATCGACTAATTGAGGACTAATTGAGGAATGACATCAAACCGGTATATATTGGTCAACCCCTGCTGACAGGCTAACCACATTTGGCAAAAATGTGTCTCTCAAAGTTGCCAAATTTGCAGCTTAAAATTTTGGCATCTCCCTGTGGATGCAGCATTTCCAAAGTAAAATCAAATGTTACATGTATGAATTGTGTTTTTGCATTTTACGTTTTCCTTTGCTCTACTTCATCTCTGTCTCCCTTCCTCTCCCCCCTCTCCTTTGCCTCTATCTCCCCTCCTCTCTCCCCTACAATGCAGCCATTGCTCCGATGGTGACCAGTGCCCGGACAGCCATCAGCCAGAAAGGAAGTGTAGCTGCTCACGAAGACTTCTCCCAGAAGGCTGACAATGTGAGCTCTTCTGCTGTGCACATTTATATCACCTCCATGATGCTTGGCCATCGTGTAGCATGTGCATTACGAGCGCAAACACTTGTTTTGCGCTACCGGCCAGTAGCTCCAGCTACCAGTAGTGTGGTTGCCACTAGTTTAATTGTATGGAGTGGAGCTGAGTACTATGCTAGGTATCTTGGGCTTGGAATGAGATACGAAGCTGGGATTTGCAAGGTATCTTGGGCTTGGAATGAGATACGAAGCTGGGATTTGCAAGGTATCTTGGGCTAGGAATGAGATACGAAGCTGGGATTTGCACCGTTGAGATCAGCATGAAAAAACCCTTCAATTGATGTCCTAAAAATAAATTTTTATGTTGGTCACATTTTTGCCGAAAATCGCACTCGACCAAGGCTATAATCCATGGTTTTTCATGATTTTGGGTCAAAATTCAACCTACAGCAAAACAGACATCATGTGAAAGCTCCTTTCGTGCTGATCACAATGGTGCAAATCCCAGCTTTGTATCTCATTCCTAGCCCAAGATACGTAGCTCAAACATTTTGCCCTAATTTGCACCATTTCGATCATCATGAATGGAACATACATGTATGATGTCCATCAATTATGCTGTAGGTTGCGTTTTGACCCAATTCCATGAAAAAACGTGACCAGCCCATTATAAAGACGTCGTTTTACAGTTATTTTTATGCTGACCACTTCGCAGCTTCATATCTCATTCACATAACTAGTGTAACGTTCTCTTCAAAGTCTGGTTACTTGGTCGATTTTGGCAGAAATGGTAAATTTTCATATCAAAATGTACCATAATTGGTACCAAACTGTGCCAATTTTGGCACAAAAATACCTCCCTTACATTCTCCCCTCACACCCTCACACCCACATGTATCCCCTCACACCCTCACACCCACATGTATCCCCTCACACTCTCACCCTCACACCCCACACCCCATGTATCCCCTCACACCCCCACACCCACATGTATCCCCTCACACCCTCACCCTCACACCCACATGTATAGCTCACACCCTCACACCCACATGTATCCCCTCACACCCTCACACCCACATGTATCCCCTCACACTCTCACCCTCACACCCCACACCCACATGTATCCCCTCACACCCCCACACCCACATGTATCCCCTCACACCCTCACCCTCACACCCACATGTATAGCTCACACCCTCACACCCACATGTATCCCGTCACATCCTCACAGTTGGTGAGTGCGGTGCACGATGTGTACAATGTAGTGGACAAGCACTACAATCCTCCTCCACCTCCCCCACGCCCTCCCTCACCAACACCAGAAAGTAAGCAACTCCCCCCTCCCCCCTCCCCATCCCTTACCAGCAGAAAGTAAGCTCCATGTGCCATCCAGGGGAGTTCCGTGTATACTGAGTTGCTTGATTGTTGCAAGCGAACGGAACGTAAACTCTTTGTTTCCCCCTACTGCAGTTTGTTTACGTTTTGGTGGTACATGTGTACTGTTTTGGTTGTCCTGTAGCAGACAGCGGATGTGACCCACGCGTAAACAACTAGAAAACATGCTCTTCTTAAACTCGCTTGACTGTGTGTTTGTGTTAACACTGAACTGTGTCATCATGGTTGTTTTGTAAACTGAGTTAACAAACTGTCCCTCGTGTAGGCTGTGGGAAGGGCATGTTATTGCGTCGTACCCAGGCCCATGTGTGGAATGTGGAAAATGGCCTGGTGACACTTGGCAAATTCCCATATGTGCTGAGGTCAGCAGTCTTGATTTCGGGTAGGCGAATCACGTTCGCCCATTGCCAATAATTGCGTAGTAATTTACCGCGTGAAAAGTGTATAAAACCAATGTTCTAGCCTTCAAGACTCACCTCTGGTCGCTCCTTAGCATGGACTTTCTACTTAGCCATCACCAACAGTTACCTGCCATGTGAAACATCCAAGTAATCGCTTACACAATTATGCTGACCGAGCACGTACAGGAATTTTGCCAAGTTGTCACCAGGCCCTCTTCCGCGTTCCGCACGTGGGCCTGGGTACGAGGCTGGGCATGGTAGGTCAGTCTGAGTACACCTCTGCCAAAGAGTTGAAGGTCACAAACTTCTGACAAGAAGTGGTGGCTCCTCAGTTGCCTCCTGCATAAACAGAATAGAAGGTTCTCTGATACCAACTTAAGATCGGAAAACTTTTGCAACATTTCAACTGAATAGTTCAGTCATCATCAGGGCAAATGAAGATGACTGAAGGTGATTGAAGCATTCGCTTAGGAGTCTGGTCAGTGTTCTTGCTAGGCAAGGGCACTATGGGGGCATGCAGTTTGCATGTGGTGCACAGTGGAAGTACTTCACAGACAAGGCTTCACAAGTTTCTGAACAATATGAATCTTATTATGCACGCCTCTTACACAAATTTCACTGGTCTGGGTGGGGCTGCACACAAGGGAGCTAGTCAGTATTATCTGTATCAGAGACATGGTTGTTTTAGCCTCGTTCCCAGGCCACGTGGGAATGAGGCTGACTTCTTTTACTGTATTGCATTCCTCTATTAAAATGCCATCACTTGGCCTGATTCCAGGAGTGTGATTGGTTGAAGGTCACATGCCAAGCTTGCTCTAGGAACTCACTCAACAGTGTATTGCATTCCTCTAGTTTGTAACACCATCACTTGTCAATGACCTGATTCGAGGAGTGTGATTGGTCAGGTCATAATAGGAGTGCCAATGAAAATCAACACGATATTTAAAAGCCATTCTAAAGGTCACATCTCGGGTGCTGATACAGCTACGTTGCCTTTAGCCATTATCTTGGATCATCAGTTACCATAGCGACCATTGATGGTTTTTCCCAAGTGAAGGGATATACGCACAAACATCCTAAAACACACAGAATGGTAAAGTATGCTGCAAAAAACACCTCATCCTAACCGGTTTTACCAGTTTCTGTAAGTAGCTGTGAACAGCTGCATCTATTTGCAGGTAATGTGCTGACTGTGTTGGGGGGGGGGGGGGGGGGGGGATTACTCATGAAGATTGCTGCATGTGTCTTTTGCCATGTTGTTACCGTGCTGCGTTCATGCGGCAGTGTGTATGCTAGGTCCTAGGGTACACAACTGACTATGGCACCTCACAAACTGTTTTGTTCATAACAGGGCTGAGCAATTGTGGATTTTCAATGCGTCCACTGTTTTTGAATGAGACATTCGTACACAATACAAAGTCACAGTGGAATTTCAATGCGTCCACTGTTTTTGAATGAGACATTCGTTCACAATACAAAGTCACAAAGGTAGCAATGGGGAACATACACACTCACACCACACACACACACACACACACACACACACACACACACAGAGGAACCCGCAGCTCCCCCTCGTCCTCCTTCGCCAGTCGAAGAGATGCCACAGCAATCAGAAAATCCGATTGGGGTAGGTTGCCATGACAACATTATCCCCAAAGTTCACAGTATCATTATTCCTGTGTAGTGTTCACCATAGCATGCAATGTGTCTGTGGACAGTGCGATCGTAGTACGAATACGGAACGTACATAAACATTTTATTGACTGCAACTGCATAATTGTAATCGCATTGGCCCTTAATGCAAAGGATTTCAAATTCTCATAACCTCACAACTAATTGTGACAATGATGTCATTCTTGGCTTAGTAAATACTCACCTTGAACTGCTAGGACATACATTTGTATCTTGATCTCCTTCTGGTCCAGAGTTTACGTACCTTCGTAGCATTTCCGGAAAAGTTAGTGCGATCGAAAATGATGTGAACTCTGCCCCGTAACTTATACTGACAGTGCAGCTCTAAGACTTCATTTCCACGTCGTTGCTGCAGTAACACCTCCTGTGTAAACAGCCCACACTTAATTTAGATCATGCGTTCCGTCTTTAAAGCATGCACATTTCGAAGTTCTTGTTAATTTAAGGTCCCTTTCCTCGATATGGACTATCTGAGTTGTACAATGTTTCAAGTGTAGAGTATAATCATGTGCAGATGGGTAGTGATTGATTGTTTATGGTTCGTGTGTTTATAACCAAATATGCAATCCATACACACATATACTGGTCCAGGCTCACAGTATGCAGCCCATCAGAGCATAGTCATGTGCAGATGGCTGTACATGGGTAGTGATTGATTGTTTATGGTTCGTGTGTTTATAACCAAATATGCAATCCATACACACATACTGGTCCACCTCATGGCTCACAGTATGCAGCCCATCAGAGCACAATCATGTGCAGATGGCTGTACATGGGTAGTGATTGATTGTTTATGGTTCGTGTGTTTATAACCAAATATGCAATCCTTACACATACACTGGGGCACCTCACAGTATGCAGCCCATCAGCTGGATCGTGATGCCAAGCAGTGGGAGGACAATGCCATGGTAGCTGCCGCAAGAAGAATGGCCAAATACATGATGCAGATGGCAAAGTTTACCAGGTAGGAGAGAGGGAGATGGCTCACCCAGACCACTTGGTCGGCTTTCCATTGGCTATAATATACAACTCAGGATTTCAAATTGGTAGAGCGGACTTTTCATAGCCTCGTTCCCTGGCCATCTTTTTGTGTCCCAAATTTTTGTTCACATCTGGGAACAAGGCTAGGGAATTGAGAGGAGAGGGAGGAAGGGAGAGGAAAGAAGGTGGAGGAAAAGAAGAGGTCGGGGGGGGGGGGGGGGAGTGGATTGAGAGAGGCCAGAGGGTGATCCAGCTGACGTTTCCTCCCCAGGGGTGAGGGAGGTGAAGTGCACTCCAAGAAGGAGCTCATTCAGACGGCCCGTATGATCGCCAAGGAGAGTGCAGAGGTGGAAAAGATGGCTCGCAAGGTTGCTGAGGCCTGCACCGACAAGAGGATGAAAAGGGTAGGCAGTAACCCAACATGTTCACCACCTTGTAAATGGCTATATATGTTCACCACCTTGTAAGATGGCTCGCAAGGTTGCTGAGGCCTGCACCGACAAGAGGATGAAAAGGGTAGGCAGTAGCCCAACATGTTCACCACCTTGTAAATGGGTGTTGTAATCTGAGGCCTTGGAGATGCAGGGAAACCGAATACGCTACACTAAACATGTGCACTACACAGTCCCCTTTGCATAGTACGTAGGTTATGAACGGTATTGATTGTCTGCCTTGCGAATGCTCTGACGTCCAGCCTTTGAACGGATAGTCTTGAACTGACGTAGACTGTTTGCTGCTGTGTAATCACTATATATGGCTATGATTCAGTGTGATAATGTCCTTATCGTCCCAAGTGGAGTTTGTTGTTATCGGTAGGTAAGGGGATAGTATCCTGCAGTGTAGATCCTGATAGGGCTTTTGTGAGCTATCACTGTTGAATCTTGAGGAAGACCCTGGTGTGAACCATTCAATCACAGTCCAACCCATATGACCCATGACACAAACTGAACGTCCAACTCACGAGGAGTGAAAGACTGTTTCATGCCGTATAGGCTCACGGGATCAAATGACATCTGTATGCATAACGGCGGTGCATTTATGTGCTGTGAATCTTTCAGCTTCCAACATCACATTTCTGTCTTTTTTTGGCAGCCCTCTCACCTTGTAGGGCCTACACTACCAGTGACCAGGCCCATTTTTAACTTGGATGAGTTTCCATTCATGGGCATCTCAACTGAATATCCGCTAACGTGTGGGTGTGATTAGAGTCGCAAAATTAATATGCTTAAATGGCTGAAAAGTAGCACTGCGAGCAATTTGGAGCCCAACCGAACATTTAAAACAGCCCTCTCACCTTGTAGGGCCTACACTACCGGTGATCAGGCCCACTTTTAGCTAGGATGAGTTGTCCATTCCTGAGCATCTCCACTGATCACCCGCTAACGTGTGGGTGTGATTAGAGTCACGAATGTGCTTAAATGGCTGTGAGCAATCTGGAGCCCGACTGGAATTAGGGCATACATTAAAAGCAGCCCTCTCACCGTCTGGGCCTACACTGAAAACTCGCTAACGTGTGGGTGTGATCAGAGTCGCGAATGTGCTTAAATGGCTGAAAGTAGCAGTGTGAGCAATTTGGAGCCTGACTGGAATCAGGGTACATTTAAGGTCCGAAGGACTGCTGTGAGTCCTGTCCATATGGCATATGTGCAGCACAAAGTTTACTAGGTCATAGTTCACTCAGAAGCCTCACGTATTAGTCGAATACCATACTTGGTGCTCGGCAAGGGCCCGGAAAGGCCAATTTGGAAATTTTTGATGCCTATTGAACAGCACTGGTAATACCATGCTGGTTCTTACATAGCACACCCAGTACACCCGGTACTATGCTACACGAAACCTGCAGCTTTAATGATAGCTCTTTCTGTTGCTGAGATTACCCGGCACAAAGTTCGCACAAAACAGCGTTACAAGGGCAAAATTGCACTATTCAGACGTTTATTGAGCATACTACTAATACCTAGCAGGCTCCTACGTAGCGCACACAGTATACCCGGTACTACACTCTACGAATCCTGCAGCTTTTCATCATACCTGTTTCTGTTGCTGAGATTACCCAGCACAAAGTTCGCACAAAAGAGCTGTTACACGGACTGACAAATAATTATCCGTGGACTATGTGCTAATTAAATGCCATAAAGTACACGTAATGTGTGTTATAAATGTTTGTTTGAGGGTCACGTGAGTAGCACTAAGTGGTATCTAAATATTACTTAGTGCTACTCACTGACTTTGAAAATTGTGCATTATGTAGATAATGCACACTGAAGTATGCATTAAGCATTATAACTTTCAGTCATGTGATCGGTTCTGAAGCCTCTGATTCGTTGATACATACAAACGCTAGTTCACTACTGGACTGCAAGTTACAAACCAAACCAACCAGGTACATGATATGAATACCTGAAACACGAGTTGTCAGCCTGAGGGTGAGGGATTAATAATCCATGAAGCTCTTCTGTGGGTGCAGTTGTCAATGCAACAATGAATTTATAAACACTCCTCTACGCCCGCAGTCAGTGCTCCAGGTCGTGGACAAGCTCCCTACCATCTCCACTCAGCTGAAGATCATCGCTGCCGTGAAGGCCACCAGACAGGGAGGGGATGGTGAGTGGTAGCTGGTAAATATTTTCAGCATGGTTGAGGTGCACTATTGGTACTTTAGCATGTCACTTTTGAAATGGTGTACAGTGTACAAACTACCTGACTCTCATGATGGCTAAATGGCTTTTATGCTTTAGTCATCTGCAATAGGGAACTTGCATGATTACATCACGAACGGATGGACACGCCCACTTATGGTATCACGTACCATTCGGCTCCATTGAAAATGTATTGGGAATGGCACCAAGGTGAGCGTTTACAAGTATTGCGCCCACATGCTAGCGCGTAGCAGAAAATGATTCGAGAAATTGGCTGTCCAGAAGTTTAGCTACAAAATGAATCTTTCCTCGTGCGAATCAGAGAAGCGGTTGTTGAGCAATGGCATCTAAAGCAAGTACGGGAGGACGGAACCCAAAGCGTAACGTCGGACTCACGGCCTGTTTTCTTCAGAACTCACAACATGTAGCTACAGCGCAGCAGCTCCTCCGTTCATCATAGTAGAAAACCCATCCCTGGAACGCCGCTAAGTTCCTGGAGAGTTGGTAGTAGCAAAGAAGTACACTTACTGCTTCACAAGGCATTTTTCCAGTAGTTTTAGACCCCTGCACTTCAGCCAATGCTTGAGTTTCGCTTCGTATGTCTTACTAAGGTCATGGCCACTTCAGCAAAGCTCGAGGAATGTCTTTCTCACTAACCTGGATGGCACCACGGTCTGTGCCACCCGCTTTGGACGCCATTGCTCAACAACCACTTCTCTGATTCGCACAAGGAAGGATTCACTTCTCGACGGCCAATGTCTCAAATCATTTTCTGCTATGCACTAGCACGCAGGCGAAGTGCTTATTAACGCTCACCTTGGTAGCCATTCCCAATACATTTTCAATGGAACAGAATGGTACGTGATACCATAAGTGGGCGTGACGTAATCATGCAAGTCCCCTATTAATTGGGATTGTAAGCTGGGTGTCTCTATGCTAATTCTTTTAGACCCGGAAGCTGACCAAGAAGCAAGTGAAATGCTGACCGACAATGCCCAGAACCTGATGCAGGCTGTCTCTGAAGTGCTCTACGCGACTGAAGCAGCCACAATCCGAGTTCCGGAAGCCGAAAGAGAGCAGCTCGGCCTGCAGTGGGTTAAGCGGAATTGAGAACCTTCAGAAGTGACCATTCCATGATTCCAGATTGTCTTTAATTTGATAATCAATTCATTAGTGAGATACAATGCAGCTAGCTTTAGGCTTCACTTTATTTTTCAATTGAACTACTTTTACCTCCAGTGAGTCATCTCAGTCAGACCTATTGTATGACTCTGTCATGTGAATTTTAGTATTGTTTCAGCCAATTTCTGGCCTCGTGGCACTTGGCTGGTGGAACAGACTTGGTTAGCATGAGCATCAGTTGGCTTGAATTGCCTGCCACTCGGAACGATATTGATATTGGTGGGCAGTAATGTATCATTCTTAATTTGCACTTCACCGGTGTGCAGTGGGCCTGCCCTATATGTGACCGGATTTGACGCTGTGGCTATTGGTCCGGCAGTAAGTACATACCATACTCGAGGCATAGGTACCGGATATGCACGCGCATCTAAAAAGGGACCATGCACTTCGCACAAGTTCAATTCTTTGCATCCTCCTAGTATACGGAGTAGTATACGGTTCAATTTGACCTTTGACCTCTATACCGGTACTCGAGGGCGTAGCTGGACGTGCAGCATATAAAATTCGCTCTGCAGCTGCAGCCGGCAGAACAGAGATCGAAGATGAGCATGATTGAGCGACTATCCCCACAACTAGGACAATATACTGACATTCCAACGCTCTTGCCTTTTCTCAAGCAGCGAAACCTGCTCACCGATGAGGAATATTTGCAGTTGAGCAAGAAATGGGAGGATGGATGCTGCGGCCCTGCCGTCCACCGGCTGGTGCTTGCACTGAAACGCAAATGCCCTCGCTGGGAAATGGAGCTGATAGCCGCGTTGGAAGAAAGTGTGCGTCCTGAAAATGGAAGCGTGCACGAAGGTCACGAATATCTGTTGCGCGTTTTGAAGACGCAGCAGACCGAAAGCGAACCTGCAGCCAAGTGCTCCCACGGTGACAGAGAGGTTAGCATAAGTAATTAGGTAATCATGGTTCATGTTAAAACAATAACAGGATCGATGATTATAACTTTCATACGTGAGTCTAGATCTCGTTCTTTCAGTATTCTCTTTGTTTCGTCCATGAACGGTCTATAGATCTTTTATCGGCGTTGCTCAAAGCCTTCCACTCCGTGCCATGGAACGGAGTGGTAGGCATTGAGCGACGCCGATAAGTGTATACGAATCACAACGTCCTATGAATGCCTTTATTATGGTGTGGTCAGAACAAAGATGCAAATCAAGAACTGCATATGGCGCAATTAAATCCGCGTATGCAACAGATTTGCAGGTCTTAATTAGTTCCCAATTAAGTACGCGGATTCAATTGCGCCATGCATGCAGTTCTTAATGCATCTTTGCATGTTTTGACCACACCATAAAGGCGTTCATATATAGGCCGTTTGATGTGTACATTATGATTATTTTTTATGTGATTGCCACTGTTTACTTTGCATTCATTGATATAGCATGCACAGTTACAGTGTTTTACTATATATAGTCGTGCAGTGAGACAATAGCCTCGAGATATGCATTGGGCACCGTTTGTGCGCATGCGAAAACGGAGGGAAAGACGTTTAAAAATGGTCCGCTATTTACCGGGTACTTAATTGCAATCGTGACAACAAATCTGTTGTAAAAAGTAGCTATAGCGAACAATTATTATTTTTATCACAATAATAGTAAATATTGGATAATTTTGTGCATAATTTATGCAAATTCTTTCCCTCTAGATCTTTTTCTGCACAAACGGCGCCCCATGTGGAACAAGGATATTACACAACATTGGTACACAACATGCACAGCAGGTTCAAGAGGGTGAACCAAGGTGCAGCTGCGGATGCGAAAAGTGTCACTGGAAAATTGAACGTCTTGTGAGTGAGAATCAGACTCTTAAGGAAACATGCAACAGTATTGGCGCAGAGATATCCAGAATGGGGTCACAACTAGTCACCTGTACAACAAACAAACAGGCCTGCAGACGTTCATCACACTGAGCTGATCTGATACATGTAGGTGTGTGCATAATTATATATATCCTTACTTTGCATGCATGCATGCAAGCGTGTACGTGTCTAGTCTCGGAAACAGACTCCCAACCCAAAGGGGATCGAGGGGGGGTCTGCCAGTCTGGTAGAGTTGCAAACATAGCAATTTGCAGTCTGCGGAATTTCGGTGGCATAAATCTGATTGGTTGATTGCCATGTAATTGGGCTGTGGCACTGGTGACTAAGTGTGGAGACAGTGAATTGATAGTAACTAGTAACTCAATTATTCATCTAGCACCTCCTTGAGAGCAACACCTTTAATTGGCACTTAGGAACCTCCCGCAAGCTGTAGCCCATAATGCTAATCTGTATGCAACTGTACCAGACTCCCCCTCCCCCTTTGGGTATGGGAGTCTGGTACCGAGACTAGGTCATATCATGCAGTATACTGCAGCAAGAGTGTATAATAATAAGAAGAGAGTATCGAACTCGCTATAGACTAACGTTGAATGTATGCGGAAAGTAACGTGACATCTGGTATAGTGCTAATGTCAAAAACACAATCTTACCTGACATAGACGCCATGGCTACCGTACCACAGCTAGCTAGCCTCTTTGACTCGACGATCAAGGCGTGCGTGCAGCAAGTAAACTCGGCCATATCGGGGAGTACAATAGTTGATGAGTCCGTATGGATCATGTGCACCATACTGGATGTCACGTTACTTTCCGCATACATTCAACGTTAACCTATAGTGAGTTCGATACTCTCTTCTTATTATTATACACTCTTGGCTGCATGCGAGAGTGTGGTACAGATAACTACACATTAACCTACTACTGCAAATCAAAGAAGCAGAGCATTAACAAAGTATTAATAATTATCTCCGTGCTCATTTGGTTGCTAAGGTATGCACACTCTCAGCTATTATACTAAAAGTGCATAGGGTGTTACAGCTTGCATGGCCATTGTAAATGTTATATGTCAAGGGACGGTCTCAACCGGTCCCTCCTTATATCAGAATACGTACACCCAAAAAAGGACACAATTTTGGGGACAATATAAATTCAGGTGTTTTGTCCTCTGTGAAGAGGTTATACTGCAGTAGGATGTGTAAAATGACGTGTCACTGCAATTAGTTAAATTGCTTCCTTTCATCTAATTACAGGGTGACTGAGTCGATCACTGAAAACCCTTCAACATGTACATCAACACTGTGAACATGCAGGACATATCAATGCACATCATTTCCGTCATTGCAGATACATAATTATACAGGTCTCTTTGTGTGTACCAAACATAGCCTCTTTTGTACAAACAAACCATTTAAGTGGCTATAAACTGTCCATCTGGAACTAGTAAGAATTTGCTGCAAGATGGAAGAAGATGGATTGCACTGATTGTTGTACTGTTCCACATTAATCTTCAATCACAGTTTGTACCCACCACCTATAGACAATACAGTTGATTGCAGTTGCGTTTGAACATTGCGCATTGCGTGACCATGTGCGGCAAGAACTTTCTGTGCGTGGAGCTTCACGGAAATGGCACGGCCTTGAATACGCAAGTCTGGAAGCCATGCAGACACTTGCAGAACACAGTTTTGCAGAACACAGTTTCCGTGATAATCCACGCAATACGCAGTGTTCAAACGCAACTGCAATCGACTGTATCATATAAAATGCGTACCCCTGGTCTACAATTTATAAACAGCTAACACACCTCATCTATATAATTATGCTCATGAGGTCAATAAGTATTATCCCACCAATTGTGTTTAACCCGTAATGCACAAAAAGTGGTATAATAAAGTTACTCATATACTGGAAACAGCTGTTGATCTTTGCAAAGTGTGCGATATCATAACACATACTGAAATGTACATTATGCGATTATTACAGTCATGTGATCAATCCTGAGGTGTCTGATTCGTTGAGGGTCATGTGACTGCTACTCACGAATATGAGTGAAACTGCATGGTTATCCTAATTCAATTTTGCAATAGCTGAGTCATGCATGCTTGAAGTTGCTGTGGTGCAAGCCGGTTACATCACTTGGTTTTGTGGGTTAAGCACACCTGCTATAGGGCTTCAATCTTGGTGTGTAAACATTATAAGCCACTTCAACCTCAGATATGTAAGTATATATCCACTCAAAAGCAATTGCAACAACAATATATTATGTGCAGTGCCTTATAAACTGCATGCATTACATGGAAGCACTACAAGAAGCATCAGAGGAGGAATTCCCCAACACAGTACAGAGAGAAAGGGACCAACTGCTGACTCCATAAATGCTGACTTAGTTTGAAATCAATGGCTGGCTCCATAAAACCTTGACTCAAAAACCAACGTATACGTACTGCTGGCTCCATAAAACCTGATTAGAAAACCAACAGCGTGAGGATGTGCAAGAAAGGGTTCGGTTGGAATTGAGTTCACAACCTTTCGTGTCATTGAAGTTCAAAGGAACTGGTGCATGGGACAAATTCACTTAATTATGTGGTATCATTTTTATGGCATAATAAATTATTGTGTGGTATCATTTTTATGGCAGCTCACATAATATCATCCATTGCCTCGTTATGTGCATACCTCAAATGCAATGATGCTAGCAACAACTTTACTTGCAGAATTTGCATTACCCCATAAGTGCCACTGCCAACATTTTATAGTGCCAGGAGTGCATAATCACGCACAGAGTGGAAGGAAGGGAAGGAAAGTGTAATGACCACGCAAAAGATTAAATTTTGAAAGCAGGCACGTGTATTGTTATTTGCAATTGACTGACTATATTGCACGGCCGGTGCCAAAGATCGCCGGGAGAAAGAAGAGTCCGCAGGATATGTTTCCCATGGCAGCAGTCATCAACTCCAGAAAAGTCAAAGGGGACATTTTTTCCACTAGTTGAGATGCCCGATTGGCTGTGAAGCGGCCCAATCGACTACATGCATCGTCATACAGCACTTTCTCAAGGTCTGTCACTGTGTCCCTCCTCTGCTTCACTACCAATGCGGTCATGATACTTGCTTTTCTCTGTCTTGTAGTGTTTAATCTTTTGCATGGTGGTTGCACGCTCCTTCCCTTCCTTCTGCTCTCTCCATCATTATACGCTCCTCAATGTGGTAAGGATATGAGTTGTAAAAATTGAGACATGGTGTCAGGATATGGCATCTGTTGTGCCTCAGGAAATGGTTTCTGATGTGTCCATGTTCAAAAGAGCTGAGAGGTGGTTGGGGGGCCCCCTATGGTAGCTGAGAGGTGGTTGGGGCATCCCCCTATGGTTGGGGGGCCCCCCTATGCACAACCTCTAACCATAAACTGAAAAGCTATGAAAACAGGAAAGAGAACTGATTGTTCTAGAGGGATGCTTCTTACAGACTAATTCATATTATTGTTTTCAGCTATAGTGGTAGAAATTACTGTCCTTGCTATGCATTTTATTGGACTTCAATCCTAACTGACCTCTGACCCTGCACACCTCCACCCTGCAGCCCCACTTTGCCAGCCTAGAGAGCCACACCACTTGCTTGTGAGAGAGCCGATCACCCGGGCCCTTCACCTCTACAAACTGGGGGAGGGGGGGGGGGGGGGGGGGGGGGGGGGGGGGGGGGGAGGGGAGGGGTTACACTACTCTGGTTACGAGCACATGAGTTGCTTGAACAATAAGACTGATAGACCTGGTTTGTTTGTTGACCGGGATTCATAATAATGAGGAGTTCACCTGTACACGCACACACATCCAGGTACATGTGTGTCCTTAGCTTGCTGGTTTGTTTGCCGAGGTACGCATAAGAGAGCTTCCTCTAGATAGGAGTGAGTATAGCAGCCATGCATGCATGCTTCTATACCTTGCATGTTGTACTGCCAGGATTCCAGAGGGTAAGATCAGGAAGTCCACCCATGCAGTGGCCATAGTCGCTCGAGAACTCTTTGCATATGAGGCTCAGCAAGTTGCCACCCATACACACAGCCAGATTCTACCACAAAGAGAGACAACACTGAGTCAAAGATAATGAAGCCGGCAGTCCTACACAGCTAAAGCTACTATGTGTGCAAAACACATACCTTAGCATCATCAACAGCTGGGAAGAGCTCCCAGTTCATGCCTGCACAGACTTTACCATAGTTGGTTGTCCAGGCAGTCTCGATTGCAGATGAAATATCCTACAAAAATATACAATTATGCGGTATACTTTCAGTACAATTGTCATTCGTTCCCAGGCCTTCCGTTCTTGATCGCTTGCTAACCTTCCAAGTTTGCATACTGCAAGCGATCAAAAACTGGAGGTGTAGAAGGCCTGGGAACGAGGCTAACTGTCATAGTAATAATCTGTTATGAAGTTCCTCAAATGGAAGCCTATAGGTTACACACTGGTAACCACTTTTTCTCTTGGCTTTTTGTGGTGAAAATCTATGAAATATTAGCCAGCTTATAGGCACATACATATACCTTTGAACAAGCAGCTCTAAGCCAGCAGAGTTTCGCCTCAATCTTTTCCCTCCTGCTGGCGTAGAAACAACTGCTATAGAAATCGAGGGGACCTGCCTATAGGGACCCAAGGGAAAACTTCAATGGACATACATAGATACATAGCTGACTGCCTTGCAACCTTACATGTACAACGGAACATTGTTTTAACCCAGATCTGGTTACCTCAGTTGCTTCACTATATAAGTGAAGCCACAACTGAGGTAATGAGACAAACCTTCTGTTTTTATAGCCATATATGTAGTGTACATCAGCCTGAATAGCCTCATTCCCAGGCCGCCTGGGAATGAGGCTATAGCCTGAGTTAGATGTTCTACCTGATATGGAGTTCTGAAGACATCAGGTATCCCAGGAGTGAATATGACATCCCACATCAGTAGGACAAACATGGCCGTGAACGAAGAGGCCTCAGCATGCACAGCACACGGCCAGCCCTCCACATTGCTATAGTGGTACATCGCAAAGCCTTCCACTCGCACAAGAGAACACGAGTCCGGTGAATCATCGGTGGAGGCTGCGAACACTGATCTGAGATCTGAATGGTATTGTTTCCCGCTGATGGATACCTCAGGTGCTGTGATGAGATCCATCATAGGAAAATCGTTCAGTGTAAAAGCAGAGGGCCGTCTTCTTTTGGATGGTGGTATCTTCCCTGAGTTTTTCCTTCTGCTTGCGACCCCCTTTTTCTCTCTGCTAGTTGCCGGTCCATCACTGGACTGACAGAGCTTGTGGGCACGTTGCAGGAGGGAAAGTCGTCTTGCTGGACGCAGGTGAGGATCTTCCAGAGCGCTCCTCACAATTTCAAGACTCTGCATGGTTTGAGTAATAGTGTGACACTGCGTCACCATACAGGGACCATCTTATGCACAAGGGTAGGACCCCACAATAATCGGAGTACATAAGAAGGACCCATAATAGTGTGACACTGCATGTCACTATATAGGGACCATCTTATGCACAAGGGTAGGACCGTGCAAGAACAGCTGCAGTTCATTTTCAACCAGAGGCTGTATATATGATTGTATACCATGTCTGTAAGATCTCCCAATTAGGAGTAGCTCCATTCTCAGGCTATAGCTATACTATATCTACACAGCTCAGTTATACCATCTACACACTCATGAGTTGGGGAGGATACGTACATGTCTGGGAACAAGCTGTTGAAACAAACCTCCTCTTTCAATCTCAAGTGATGGTCAAGATTCAGAGCCAGTCTCTCCCACCACCTCCCCCGAGAAGAGCGACAGTAGATGTCTTGGGAGAGGAGACACAGTAGCAGATCGTTTGCCCCCTCGTACCTCCCCTGCTTTTCAAGATACTCGACAGCAGTGGACAGTGCTCTGGCATACACCCAGCCAGCAGTGAACCGACACAGAAATGGCGGAGGATGCTCAGATGTCGTAGCAGCCACAAGACGATCTCCACTGTCTTCTGAGTCTTGCTGAACATCCGAACTGTCAGGGTTGCCAATTCTCTGAACACCCGCTGCAGATTAAAGAAAAGACTGTACAGTAAAACTTTGAGAGGACATTCTGAATGTGTATGTACTTCCCCTATGCTAACATAAGAGCGCATGATGACATCATTGTCATTCCGCCCCAATGACGATGATGTCATCGTGCACTCTTGCCAACAACGTAAGTGCAAGTTGTTTGCTCACTGTTTTGTGCTGTTGTAGTCATATGGTAGCCTCGTTCCACCAACTATATTAAGTACTGGTCCGAGGGTGTGACGTCACAGAAACGTTTCCGGAAACGTTTCTGGAAAAATAATGCCTGCACTGGCCTAATATGCCCTAACCTCTGACCACACCCCTAATGAGATTCATGAGGGCAGGGTATTCCCAGGCTTCCATTCAGATTTCATCTCGCAGCTGTGGAGAGATGAAATCTGGGCAGAGGCCTGGGAACGAGGCTGGTATGTAAGCAAACGATTGATACTACCCACTCTGTGTCACCATGATGGGAACATACTGGTCAAAGAGAACTTCTCTAAAACTGCAAAAAATAATGTGATTACGATTTGTACTATGCATGGAGTGCAGCAGTGTTCATATACGGTCACAACCCTATTGTATTCCACCAGGAGCTTATGAGCGACGAAGCCACGGCTTCGCCGCTCATAAGCTCCTGATTCCACTAGTAGAATGAAATGAACTATACAACACAATATACCGCTCTTGATGGCACTCCATTTTCCAGGCTGACACTCGGCCTCAAACTTAGACCGGGTGGTCGCCAGCAACAGATCTACTGCAGCAGTATCCCTTTCATCCACCAATGAAAGTAGTTGCTGTTCCTCCCTCACTGCAGAATAAAATCTGCAAAGAGAGGAAAATCTTCACAACTTCCTCCCAAGTGAATGTGACTAGACATCTGGAACTGGATACAGACTGTCACAGTGGATGTCATCAATTCTTATTTGGCTAATGCACCTATCATAGGTCAGGTGATCATGAGGTAATACCTCCATGAAACTTCGTTCTAAAGTTGATGCATGACATTCTCTACTCAGTGCACAAGTGTTGTATGGAGCAACGTTGACATTATCCATGATTACTGCTCCAATAAAAGTGGTTTCAGTACCTCTCAAATTCCTCTCCTGAGCGGAAGATCGGATGCGTTACACTGATCTCATAGTCCGGATACACCAGCCTCCCAATGTTCACTTGAAGCATCCCGTAGCTACATATGAACACGTCAGATGGATGGTAAAAACAAGCTACTAGGGGTGAACAATATAGTCCTAATTTGCAGCTGCCTTGGATCAACTGGAGGAACACTTTCAAATTCAGAAGACACTATACACTTAGTACAAATACTGTAACTTGGCCTCAAAGCTGTATACTAGCTTGACTTTTGATCTTTGACTGTTGTCTCTTGACTGATCCAAGCCAACCTTCAACTTGGTACAGCCGATTACCATGTACACATTATGCATGTATTAAAGTACTAATTTCATGTATATATCCCGAATCACTGCATGTGCTCTTATTATGTTGCACCCACAAGAGTTGTGCACTCCTACCATCTCAATCTAAGTTCTTACATGATATGTGAAAACCCGAATTCGTTGTCATCCTCTGATCTCTGCATCCAGGAGTTGGTAAGAGAGAACAGCAACATGAGCCGTGAGAACACTTCAACTGGACCTTCAGAGACCATCACACACCCACCGAGTACTGACTTGGCCCTTGGAAGAAAGCGTACATCCTTTGAAAGTAACTGAGAGAATCCTCTGCTAGCTTGGGAAACACTGCTGATGTTTTGAGCAAATATACTGCTCTTCCTTGGGGCAAAAGTGCAAAGTATTCTTCATTTGTATAACCGTGCACCCACTAATAAACAAACCCTATACTTTGTTTATTGCTGGAAACCTGACCTTGAGAATCAGGAATGCATCACTCAAGCTATACCCCGGCAAAGCAGGTCAATCATAGTGGATTTACTTTTTCACCAATGTCTCCAAGAAGTTTGACTTCCCACCAAAAAGGGGCCTGTGTTGCCGGCAGTGCTTGAAGAGAGAGTCCACTATCTTTGCCTTCTGGTTGCCAACGACAGAGGGTGGCAGGTTCATTGACTTGCAGAGTACCCTCAGCTCATTCAGTTGGAGCAGGTTCAGGACTTCAGCAGGGTCAGTGAGCTGTTCCTCTACAGCATTGAAACATCACATCACATACGTACAACGTGTATCTACTGCCTCATATTGTATCTATATAGGTATGTGAATGAGATATGAAGCTAAGGATTGTGCCATTGTGATCTGCATGAAAACAACTTTCAAATGATGTCCTAATAATAGTCGCATGACCAAAGCCTATCTGTATATCCGTTTGGGTCAAACTCGACCTATTATACTGTTGTCTCCCGCTAATACACCTTCGAAAATACACCCTCTCCAGAGTTCCTGCATAGGGTAGTTTGACTCGTTGTAGTAAACTACACGTGCTCAGTACGTCATCTTGATGCTATTCTTCTGTAGGAAATACCAGCAGACTCTTAGTGATACATTACCGACAATGAATGCTGTGATCAAGGGGGTTGGACTTATTTGATCCTACTGAGCCAAGCAAATACTGGAAAGTAGGAAGATAAAATATTTGCCACGCTTCACACACCACTGATCAGCACTGCCTCTGTAACGCTGATTGACAGCTTTACCGTTTGTTCTATCTATGCCCCCCTTAACCAATAATCATTCGGCCTATGTACACTGAATCCCACACTTTTACGTGGCAGGATTGCTTCAGAGGCTTACCATTTACAAGAAACTTTGTCACCACGAGGCTATCAATAACAGGTCGAAGGTTGTCAGCAATGTCCTTGTAGGAGAGTTTTGATGCTCTTATCCAGTGATGCTTCCTGAGGAATAGTCTCACATAGAGCTGTTGCTGGGGTTCTGCAGTGGTGAAGGGCAGGGCACAATCATGATATGGAAGACCATCATGGTCATTAACATGGCTCGAGACATCATCATCAGCATAACATAGATTCTCCCAGGTATTTTTTCGCTGCCCTTCCATGTATTATACGCAAAATGAACAACAAATTGGGAACAAGGCTATATATTATCTCCATCAGACCCTCAATCTGTACTTGAGATACGTGGCTCTAGGACATACAATACAAATTTAATGGACGGAAAAGTTTTAATTTGTCCATAATTGAAGTAATCCTGACCTGGTAATGCCATGAACCTATCCACTGTTTCCACGGCCGCCCCACTGATCACATGCCTCTCGGGACTGTTATTGAGAACTGTATTAATAGCACTCTTGAAATTGGCTGAGTAATAGGCCTCCGAACTTCCAGCACCAACAACTGACAGATCCACCTCTACTGGTAAAGACTGCTGATCCTTCCACTTTTCACTTATCTCTCCTGAACTAGAGGTGCTGGCCTTCACCTCCACATTGATATCCCCTAACGAAGATTGTGCATTCAGCCCCTCTTCACTTCCCGTCTTCGCTAGTGGTCCTGGACTCGGCACAGCAGCTCTCCCTTGCTCCCGCCCATTCCCAGTCAGTTCACCTGAAGCACACGGACCTAGAATCTCCTCTTTTTCATTTGCAGCCTCGCAACTGGACCCTCCCTCACTCCTGGTCACAGTGACATGTGATAGTTTTGGCCTGATTTTCTTAAGAGAGAGAGATAGTCTCTTTAGTTGAGAATTCCCATCCTTTGGTAACCGATCACCAATTTCGGTGGTTTCTGTAAGGCCCTCTGCAAGAACCCTCTCTCCTGCTTTCAAGCCAGCAGTGTTGGAGCATACCTCTGCCCCTTCTTGCCGATCTTCTAGGTCGCGCTGATGGGTTCTTGCTTTCTTAGCAGACTGTTCCATAGGTAATTGTCTCTATACCATACCACAAACTCCGAAGTGGCGTCTACTGTACATGCGCAACTCCATGTGAGTACAGAGGTCAAGTCAATGTCGCGCCCCCGGACACTCATAATAAATTTTTGCCCCCGACCCCGCACCGTGCTCTGACCCGGATGACCCGGGCGCGGGCCTGCGTAGCTACCGATCATGGCGTCGACGACGATCATAAGGATTGAAGGCGTAAAAGAGGCTTTTACAGACGAGACGGCACACTTCGATCTGCAGACGAACGTCACAGCCGAGCTCAAGTCATTATTGGACGAATCTGTCTCGAAGGCTACAGTTAGTTTCAAGTCCGAGTCTGCCCCAGGCGTATTCACATACGAAATCACGTACACACCAACCATTCGAGGACGGCATGAACTGAGCGTGAGGATGAATGGTGTAGATGTTAGTGGCAGCCCGTTCAAAGTGTTTGTTCAGCACCCTCCCAATCAGCTAGGAAAGCCCTTCAAGGTACTGAACGGACTTCAGCGGCCAATGGCCGCAGTTGGGCCACAAAAAAGGGTTTACATTGCCAGTAGTACCTCGCAGACTGTGACTGTGTTCGACAAGAGACCTGTGTTGATCCAAAAGATTGGTGGGTATGCAAAGCTTCCATTTGAAGGAGATGGTCCCCAGCGAATTGCTACTGATGATGACGGTAACATGTATATGACCACCATGGTCGGTCGTCTCCTCAAAGTTGATGAAAATGGTGAATCCATTGAGTCACTCGCTGTAGAAACGGGATACTCTCTACGGGGTGTAAAAGTGCACAACGGACGTGTGTTTGTATGTGACATGAAGAACAGCAAAGTGCAAGTATTTGATGCCGATTTGAAGTTCATCAAATCGTTTCATGTAATGGATGGTAGTGGGAAGGGACCCAGTCGGCCAATGGATCTGTCATTTGATGCTGAGGGAAATATTTATATTACCTGTGAGTACAGTGGTGTACAGGTGGTAGATGGAAATGGTCAGTATCTCCGCCACTTCGGTCAAAAGAGTGAAGGAGATGAGAAACTTGGAAATCCTCGTGGAATCCATGTGTTTGGGGACCATGTATACGTTTCAGAAAACAGCAACCATTGTATCTCAGTGTTCAATACATCTGGGGATTTCATCACCTCGTTTGGAAAGCAAGGGGATCGGAGAGGCGAGCTGATCAATCCTCTCGCCATTGCTGTTGATAATGATGGATTTGTGTATGTCTGCGACAGTGGTAATGAACGTGTACAAGTGTTTTGAATGCATAGCCATGTATAATGTACATGCTGCAGCTAGCAACATGTAGCCTGTATTGCTAACCTTGGAAGAGTACGCTGCTAATGTTACTCCTTGCATAATTAACTTTATTTAGAGCATGCGGTCGACCGGTCAAGATCGCCACCACTGACTTCCTGCCCAACGACCTTCGACCGTGCGTAAACTTAATTTTATCGGAACGCCGAAAAGTAGCTAGCCATGGCGTCGAATGTGATCGAAGGTTCTCAGGTGAAGGAAGTACAAACGAACCAGACTGCGCGTTTCCTTCTCCACACAAGAGTAACAGGTGAAGTCAAGTCTTTTGTAGGCCCACAAGAATCCGTTCCGACGAAGGCTAAAATTCGGTTCAAATTGGAGTCGCCTCCCACCTTCACCTACGATGTGTCGTTCACTCCAACTATTCGAGGTCGCCATGAAATGAGTGTGAGGGTGGATGGCGTAGAGGTCACTGGCAGTCCAGCTGAAGTGTTTGTCCGTCGTCCACCGTCTCAACTGGGTAAGTCCATCGAGGGCCGAGTGATCAGCGACCCGGCAATCGGCATGGGAGGAATGGCTGTAGGGCCAGAGGAACAATTGTATATCTGTGAGTACGACCAAAAGGTTTCCGTGTTCAACAAAAGTGGTGATAAGAGGACCTTTGGGGGGATGGGAGGGCCTCCATTTTATGGAAGTAATCCTCGCTACCTGGCTGTTGATGACGACGGAAACATGTACGTAACAACGAATCAGAAAGAACTCTGCAAAATCAACAAGGATGGCAAGCTCGTCGGTTCACCAGTTAAGATGTGGGATGCCGGTGTAGCAGGACAAGGCTGGCTGGACGATCCACAAGGTGTGGAAGTGAACAACAATCAGGTGTATGTGTGTAATAGCGCTCATGGTGGCCATGGCTTGGTAGTCTTCGATACAGACCTGAACTTTCTCCGAGCATTTGGCTGTAGTGGTCACGTGGAAGGAATGTTTAGCAGTCCACTACAGGACTTGTCAGTTGATGCTGACGGGAACATTTACATTGTCGATTGTGGCCACAATCGGGTGCAGGTGGTCGACCAATATGGCCAGTACCTCCATCACTTTGGACGAAAAGGGGATGGAGAGGGAGAGCTAAAGGAACCCAGAGGAATCCATGTTAGGGGTGAATATGTCTATGTATCAGACGCAGGGAATAGTCGCATCTCAGTGTTCAACACTTCTGGCCAGTTTATTACCACGTTTGGCAAGTATGGAAATGAGCCAGGGGAACTACGGCGGCCATGGGGCATCACCACTGACAGCGATGGATTTTTGTTTGTCTGTGACCCTGGCAGACATTGTGTAGAAGTGTTTTGACAAGCTCCTGTTTTGTAACACTGAAGTCAGAAAACACAATCACAGAATCATTATCATCATTTTAGAGTACAAAGTTCAGAACATGCTAGCCTAGCTTTGCTATACTAACACAGGGAAATCCAGTTCACATCCAGCTAGGGTGTCATTCCTCATTCCCAGTCCCTCCCAAAATGGCCTGGGAACGAGGCTAGGGTGTCAAGGTCATGACCACATCTACACCAACTCAATCCACTTTGTTAGCCTCATTTCCATGCAGGCAACAATCAAGGCTAAAATCTTCTGATTTCCAACCAGGACATGCCATTGCCAGTGATGCAGCAAGTGTGCCACTGCACTATATACGTACTGATACGGTACCGGTATATGTGTTAGCAAAGGGGGCGGGGTCATGATCAACATCTACACCAACTCGATCCACTTTGTTAGCCTTGTTTCCATGCAGGCAACAATTAAGGCTAAAATCTTCTAATTTCCAACCAGGACATAATTATGCCATTGCAGGTGCAGCTATAGTGTGCCACTGCACTATATACGTACGTACTGATACAGTATGACTTGGGTTAGCAAAGGGGGTCCCGGGGCAAGCTAAGGCCTGGGCCCAGGATAGCAGAAAGGGATATGCACGGCTCTCCCTAATAAAATGCATCTCCACAAAGGACAGTAATGTTGGCCAACATCCAAATAGTACACTAGGTCAGCATTATTAAGGGTTCACCCCCCATAGTTTACACCCACCTGACAGACAAAATAATGCCAATGCAGTACAGGTGCACATCACACAGACTGAAAGGACCATAGAAACGATAGGCATATTGACAAGGGTAGACTTACATAGGTGGGTACAAATCACAAATTGATATCCAATTGTTGCAGAAATGAAATCAGGCGAATGATCACTGGCCAAGTTGAAATCACAAAATATCTACCCTCACTTGTACAAATCTAAGACCACAAGCATCATGAAGTCCAGTCTATGGCAAACGTCAACAATAAATGAGGGAAAAATTGTAATGAATTATGAGGAGATGCACGTTCAAGTTTGTTCTCAGACGCTGTTCAACCTTTGTCGAGCTTGTTTTTCCTTCTTCTCGGAATTCTGAAGCTTTGTGACCACCTTTCGGACGTTTCCCGAGGGTGCATACTTGAACGTCTCCTTCTTGTCTTTGTTCCTTGACTTGGAATGTCCGCCTCCCTTCATGGAGGACTCCACCTTTGCAAATTCATTGCCAAAGTTGTAATAGTCGTAGTTGTCAAAAAAATCAGCATCAGCCATGTTGGTGTACGCTTCGGAGTGCTGGATTCTCGCTGTGTACCGTACTCTATAGGTTCTGTTGAGAATGAACAAAACAGTTTGTCAATATAATTACCAAGCTAGCACATAAGTAGTGGGAGTTGGCCATAATATAAGCTGTGATACAGTGAAGTACCATACTCGGGAGAACATAGAAGGTTGTCCAATGGTGCCATGTTCAGTCACTACCAGTACCAAGTTTGGCAATCCCCTGACGGTCTGACCACATATGACTATCCTAGGATAGGCATCTCCCTCTTACATGTACACCCGACTTGCACCACAGTTCCAGGTTATCCAGGGATCACCAAACTCCCTGTTACACTGGCAGTCCTGGGATTATCTAGTCCCTGGTGTAGTACATTCGCCAAGAGTTAACAGTGACTGAATGCTTTTAAGTGAGCTGTGCGCAACTATAGGAAAGATACCAACCTCCAGTCTACCTGCTAGACCCTCTCCACCCGACTCACTGTGGAATTCGAAGGCACAACGAAAGTATGGAAATGGAAATATGCAAGGAATTACACAATGTAATATGGAAAGAGCCTGGGGGCCCAAACCGTTGACTTCCAGTGCATGTCAGAAATCTGGCAGTTCCAATTAGATTGAAGAACAGAATCACGTGCATTCATTAAAAGCCATGGCGAAAAAGCAACGAGACAGACCTCAACAGTTGGTGTAGGGAATGGCAAATTTGTCGAGCTAAAGTTGTGTTGTGAATGGAGGGGGGGGGGGGGGGGGGGGGGGGGGGGGGGGGGGGGGGGTAGCCAGACCATGTAGTCAGGCGTATGTATGAGCTAGCAGTCACTGCTGGCGGAATGGTGAATGAACCGATCATAGCCATCACAAGAACACCGCAAAAGAAAAACACAGCTGCTAATAAGACAGTGGAAACCAAATGAGAGATGAAGTAATCAGCTAGCCTCCCACCCCCCGGGCTCTTTCCTCCACGAGAAAGAACCTGTGTACTAGACTAAGGGCAGGGAGGGATTTCAGGACGATATTGTAATTCCGGACAGAGCACTTCATGGCCCTCACATTCACTCTTCTTCCGAATTATGGTAAGTGCCTACCCAACCTTTGAGCTTTCTGACGCCGTACAGTTGTTAGCTCCTAGAGAGCAAGAGCCAGTGTCCGGAAATCCCCTCCCTTACCTTACCCCTGGACAAATTAGGAACCGGGAGTATCCTTAGTTAATGAGCCCATTTGACAAGCGGCGTTCACACACAACATAATTTACAGTGTGTTGAAATACCTCGCTATATACTCAGAGGCTTGCTTCGTGCTCCGCGCTTCTTGCTTCTTCAAGGACAGAGTCTTGACTCTTGCTTTTCTAGCTCTTCTTTACATCAGCAGGTGACGCAACCAAACTCCGTGTAGCTTTGTCAACAAAAAATTAGCAGCCGGCTCAGCAATTACGTGAAAGTTCAGCGAATTTCAGGCAGCTGTACCGAATGAATTCACTCAGTGAGTTTGTTTACGTCGACGCCATAAATTGTACGGGGCTTCCCCCTCTAGTCTCGTCCCCAGACCCTCCCCGTTTCGGGGAGCAGGGTCTGGGAACGAGACTATTCCCACTCACTCAAGCGTTGCTGTTCTACGCATGCGCAAACAAGTTCGTCCTCTTTACCACGAGGGCAGAGCAAGAGGAAGGAGGTTAGTAGATCTGTTTCTTATTGCTAAACTGGATGTGCATCCTCACACGTAAGTGCTTTAATGTAATCTTTACTCTCGCATTTGTCTTCTTTTGGTGCAGATCGACCAGAAATGGGTGCTTACAAGTACTTAGAGGAACTTTGGCGTAAAAAGCAATCGGACCTCCTTCGCTTTCTCCTGCGCGTGAGATGCTGGCAGTACAGGCAGCTGACATCTGTTCATCGTGCACCCCGACCTACGAGGCCGGACAAGGCACGTAGACTTGGTTACAAGGCCAAGCAGGGGTATGTGATTTACCGAGTGCGCGTGCGCCGTGGGGGACGGAAGAGGAAGGTGCCCAAAGGTGCCCAATGTGGAAAACCAACCAACATCGGAGTTAACCAGCTCAAGTTTCAGAGGAGTCTGCGATCAGTTGCTGAGGTGAGTAGCAGTTGGTGTCGGCTGTGCAAATTAAAAAATCGGTGCCGTTTCTCAGATCATTTGCCCCATCTGCTAGCTACAGATGGCGTCCACTGATTCCACACACATTCATTACCTGTAGCTCAATCTGGCCCTAACATAATTATCTTAATCCTCAGCCGAATCAGGGGCGGAGATATAAGGGGGCAGGGGGGGCTTGAGCCCCCCCCACTTTCAAAAGCAAGGGGCTGAGCCCCCCCCCCCCCCCCCCCCCCCAAAACAACAGACTGGACGGTACTATCCCATGAAATCTAGCACTAACTTATAGCTATGTCACCTTGTTTCTTGGGGGCTGGCGTCTCTAACTTGCAGTACAAAGCACAAAGGTGCCACGAGAGTCCATCCTGATAACATGAAGGTGAAAAAAATTTTCCGCGCGAACTGATCGGCATTACGCACCCCTATGCACTGCCTTCGGCAGCGTGCAATTGTGCTATTAGCCCCCCCCCCCCCCACCCCCACCCCCACTTTTTGGTAGCTGTCTCCGCCCCTGTGAATTGTGTTCTACCACAAGCATGTCATACTAGTATGGTCGTAAACCCTTCTGTTTTCCTGTTCCTGTTTTGGACTTGTGCCCAGGCTCCACCCACAAGAGAAGTTGTGGCTCGAATCCTAGGGCTTGTAGTATTGCTGAAACTTGGTATTTGTAGGCGGAAGAATGCAAATGAATCTCGTATCGTCACACAGTACAGACTAGCCTCGTTCCCAGGTAGGCATTCTTTCTGTTCTTCGGTTTGTGTTGTCAATAATACACGGATGCAGAAGAACGGGGAAGGTCTTGTATTATTCATCACATGAGTGACGTGAGGTGGGCGTAGGGGGGGGGTAGTCGTTTCAGCAGGTGCTGAAGCAGTTCATCATCATCCAGTTGGCTTGGTTCAAAACGCTCCGCAGCTAGTTGACTCTCAGACGACCTACACAACTTTGTCGGCCAGTTTTTAAACTTATTTGCAGTTGGGCCACACCACACCAGACATCAATCACATGAAGGATAATGGGGAGGAGGGCCCGGTCAACCTAACCTTTTCCACAGTTGTGTTTCCCTGTTGGTATCCGTCCCCTCTCTTCTTCCCACTGCAGGAACGAGCGGGAAGATACTGTGGTGGTCTGCGTGTTCTAAACTCTTACTGGGTGGGACAGGACTCAACTTACAAATTCTATGAAGTCATACTGGTTGATCCTCAACACAAGGCCATACGGCGCGATCCAAGAATAAACTGGCTGTGCAAGCCCGTCCATAAACACAGGGAACTGAGGGGGCTGACTGCTGCCGGAAGAAAGAACCGTGGCTTGGGTAAAGGTCATCTCAGGGCAAAAGTGCGTGGAGGGTCACGTTATGCGAACTGGAAGCGCCACAATACTCTGTCCCTGCGTCGTTATCGCTAGTGCAATTGAAGACTCTTGTATATTTGCCTTTAATTGTCATTGTCTTTCAGAAATCAGAATGTCATCTGTCAACTTGCTTGTGCATGTTGCATGTCTGTGAGAAAGGCCCCAATTAATTAGAGCAAGCGGGGCGCGCGCAGCAACAAAAGTAGGATAATTATCTTGCCACGCCTCTGGTGAATGTGCTGAGCTAGCCTCGTTCCCAGGCCCGCTGTCTGGCCTGGGAACGAGGCTAGTGCTGAGCCAGCGCAGCAACTAGTCTCGTTCCCAGACCTCCCGAAACGAGACTACGCAGCAACGAAGCGCAAGGATAACTATGCACCAGAGTAATTAACCTTGCCACGCCCCTTGTTGGTAGTCGGATCGCGGAGCGGAGGCAATGGCACAATCCGACCAGCAGAAGATGTCGGGAGGAGAGGGGGAAGTTGGTGGCGACTCTCCGGGGCTGCAGCAGGCTTTCAACCCCTTCTCTGAAGCAGGTCTGTACCATCATGATCATGATGTAGGCTTGGTTCACAGGCATGGCTGGCCATGGCACAGTGTGGCTCGTGCACTCTAAATTATAGAGTACACGGACTCTGGCAAGACCCACCTAGCCGCACTGTAGCTATATCTCTCCCCTCCCCTCCCCCTTTTCCTTTCCTCTCCCCTTCCCCATCGCCTTGATGCAACTTCCCACTGCATGCAGACCTTGAGCGTATCTTGCGCGAGGAGAGGTCTATCAACCAGGAAGAGGGGTGGAAGTTCATGAGCAGGACAGAGACTGCCGAGGTGTGGAGGAAGTCGGAGCAAGACAAGCCCGTACATCTCATCAAGGTACTTAATTCTGTGCTGTTCTGGCCTGTGCATGCTTCCTGGCATAGAAACAACAACGTAGTCATTATCAAGTTCCCTGATTACATCTGAGTTGAAATAATTATTCCTGCTGAAGCACGACACACACACACATTGGCTTTGAAAGGACAACCAACCCAGAGGAGTTGGTTTATTGCTTACTTGTTCAGCACCTGGTGTGTATGATGTTGCCTGGTACCTCCTCCTTCGTCTTGCTGCTCCAAGCTCCAGGACAACCATCATACAACCTATCAACACATTTAGATTTTAAGCGTGTGTGAGTGCGTTGTGGAAGTGGGATGTTTGGAGGGGCGGGACTAGACTCGACTAGTGCACTAGTGACGCACGTGACCTCTGAACCTTCGAACCTTCCTGAAGAACAGGCCTAGCACAGTAGCTGTGAGGGACACAAGTGCAGCAGCGACGCTGAAGCAGATGCAATCGGGGTGCAGGAACTGAAGCGGACGCAATCAGGGAGCAGCAGCTGAAGTGGACGCAATCGGGGAGCAGCAGCTGAAGTGGACGCAAATACCTGGCAACAGATAGGAAGTAGCTGAGCGAACGAAGCTGCTTGTACATATTACCCTACTTATCGATACTAGTGGAATGCAGGACATTGGAGGGCGAGCCTGAGCAAAGTGCATATGTATGCGCGTGCAGTGCATGCAATTACGCAAGGAGCAGTTGCATTCACATGATTGTCATCAGAATGTGACCAGGCAATGAGCACAGAAATTATGACACTCTTGAAACATATACTCGTACACATCACAGCAACTGTGAGTCAGGTTAGCGTTTATAGCAAGCTAGCTAGCTAGCTGAAGTAGTCTAGCAGCAACGTCACCGGCCATGGCGGTGCGTGTAGGTCCACACGCTGTCTCCGTCTTTGTCAGTGTCACCGAGGAGGAAGAATGTTCATGGTGCTCTAGCCAATGTCCACGAGTGGGCTCTGTCTTCGTTGTCGCAATCGTTCATCGAACAGGTAGCTAGACGGTTCGTCAAGTTCGTTGAATTTCAATATTATTGTGCACGTGCAAGTGAAATTCGCTGATTTAAAATTTACGGTAATTGCAAGATCCGGACAAGCAAACATAATTTATACGCAGAGCGCAATGAAGTCACGCTAGTGTGGGGCTCACTCAGGCTCGCCCCAATTACCCCAACTAGAAGTCTATTAGCCCCAAGAAGTACGTTATATTCTGAAGTCCCAACTACATGTATATTGCGGTCTACGTTGTGTTCTGAAGCCGGGCTAAGCAGTCCACTGGTATACTACTTTTTCCTTGCAGGGTTTCCTGCATCTGCCAGGAATTCCACCAAAAATTGGTAAAGTTGTTCTGTCAGCTACGTCTCACTCACAACCCACTACTGCTACTATATAACCTCGTTGCTGGTTATGTGAGCAGTGGGTCATAAGTTATAGGCACAAGATATTATGACATTGTAGTATAGAAAACTCTTGTACGTTAAAGTGGGTGCACTTTAATTTGCGGTATGGACACAGATGTCAGTCTCTCGGCCATCATCATCCATGCTCAACACAGCTAATGTCCCCTACTACTGTATACACACACACACACATGCACACACGCACACCAGCATGCACAAATACAGACACACCACACACACGCACACGCACGCACACACACACACACACACACACACACACACTCCCGCATGCACTAATACAGACAGACACACACAACACACACACACACACACACACACACACACACTTAATCCCCACTCATATTCATACTCTGCAGTAGTGGAGTTGCTCAACAACCTTGACCTGAGGAGACGGTGGGACAGACAGTTTCCAGTGATTGATGTGATTGAGCAGCACCCTACCCACAGAGTCGTGTACTGGTACGTTTGACCGAACACTCACTCAAAAATGGTGGCTTTGTTCCCAGGCCTCGCCCAGCTTTTCGTACTGCAAGCAAAGAAAAGCTGGGCGGGGCATGGGAACATGGCCACAAGAATGGTGCAAGCTGAGACCTTTGCTGTACTCTTAAGGCTGCATCTGGGGAAATAATTTTGTGACTGGCTAAATCTACCTGCATTCGTATTTGGAGGCACCAATCTTGATGATTTAGAAGTTCTGTGATAGCTGTCAGGAAATACCTAACTACCAACAGAAAGTCAATTCAAGTTTGTTCAGTGTACATGAGTCAATTTTTGATAGCAGCAACATTTTTGTCTCGGCACCTAAGTGCCGAGACACAGTGCTGGATGCGTAGGTACGTACGTACGTACGTGCGTACGTACGTACGTGGTACGTCGCTTTTCGCAATGCGCCCGCGCAAGTGCTGCATGCATGCTCTACACCCTTAATAGGGTGTCAAACGTATTTATAGCCTGCAAGTAGATCTTCAAAATTGATTATGGGTTTGAATGGCTGCTCATGAATCCTCTTACCAAGACTGCTGCTACGTAGCTCTAATACTTAATTCAGGACAATGAATACTCACCGGCCCATCCAGTGTGCTGCACTCAGCCATCCCAAGTGCATACTAAAGCTCACTCAGCTCTAGCTAGCTAGCTATAAGCCTATAGATAAGTGCTGAAAGAATTGGCCAAGGTGTTGACTAAACATCAAGCCCAGACACGACCATACTGCTTTCACCCTTTGGGTGAACATTCCTGACCCACCCCTTGCTCACACAGAACCTCCAAGGATATTGACGCTCACTTGAGCTGAAAGTCTCGTAGCTAACAGGTTTTGCAGTCATAATAAAGGGTTAAGCAGCTGCCATGTCCTCTGCATGATTCTAGCTGATACCAAGTCGTGCCGAGACACATCAAGTCTTTTAAAGACTCACTTGTTACTAGCACGTACTAAGGCTAAGAATAAGCATGAATTCCAATACTGTACTCACTCCATTTATCCAAATGGCCAAATTATTACGGTCATTTGGTATTAAGGGCCACCCTCAGGGTGAAATAGCGTAGACTAGGCTGTAGAAGCTAGAGAGGCCTTGGTTAGCATTGGGTGGGTCACTTCTCTCCTCCTGCACACGAATGGGCTGAGAGCAACCTCTCGCCTTGCAAGGCCTCCATTTCTGGTTTCTTCTCAGACTAGACAGGTGGTTGTCGGCTGAGAGCTGCCAGGTCATTAATGAGTGGGTGTGGTTAGAGTCACACATACGCATAGGACAGCTGGAAGAGCACTGATAAGAATTTCGGAGGGTGAATACCAGGGAATAATTATGGTTTGTTTAAGATGCTCATAGGTCAAAGGTGACCTTAATGGGTTAAATTAAGTAAAACTAATCTTGCCAATGTTTCGACAGAGAAGCTTTAGTCATCGTCAAGGCAAAAATGCAATGGCCTAAGGGCAACTGTTAGCTACTCATGCAGTTGTTATAATCATTGTGCAGTTTGCAATTCTGGTCACAAGATAATTGCTGAAGTAGTCGTGTTGCACTAGTGATACACTATTGTGTAGTATGTTGCCATGTAACCTACAATGAGATCGAAACAACACATCAATGGTCACAAGATAATTGCTGAAGTGGTCGTGTTGTACCAAGCCTAGCCTCATTCCGGGCCTGGGAACAAGGCTATACCAAGCCTTGTGATACACAATTGTGTAGTATGTTGTCATGTGACATGCAATGATATCGAAAAACAACACATCAATGATCGTGTGAAGATTGTCTCCAAAGGCTATCATGGTGCTTATATCAGATCTATAGTAACACACATCCTTAATGCACCCACACACACAGGCTCGTGAAGATGCCACCTCCAGTGGCTGATCGCGACATAGTGCAATACATCACCCATAAGACAGATGAGAGCACGGACACCACCACCATCCTCTACCGGAATGCCTCCCACCCCTCTCGACCAGAGAGGAGTGGCGTTGTCAGGTACATGTATGCAACAAAACTAGTGGCGTTTCAGTGAAGGCATTGTGGTGTCTTGTCCCCTGGCCCTCTCCTGATCTGTTTTCATAGTGAAATGTACGAAGAACTTCATGCAGTTCAAAGGTCAGGAGAGTGGAGCAGGAGACAGCCTGGGGATGAGCAAGAAACTGCATAACTGCAAAGAGATCTTGCATCCCAATAGTCTCGGTCCCAGACCCAAACCCACCCCAGCACGGATCAAATCTAGTCCCCGTGTGTGATACTGGAAGCGATCCTTGCTGGGGTTAGTTTGGGTCTGGGGCCGACTAGCATCCCAAGTGATCTTGTACAGCTGTTTGCACAATCTTTGCACTTTGCCAGTTACAAACGTTGGATATCTAATTGAATTTGTGGTTAATTTAAGTGCTCAGTCTGAGTCAGCGTTTTCTGCGTAGTAGTAACCACTTCCGGCTGCTGTTGGTAGCCTGCAAAGTGCAAAGATTGTGCAAACTGCTGTATCTAAGTATCGTGTGGTGCAAAGACATGCCTATTCTAGTCTCTTTGCTCGTTCAAAGTGCCTTGGGTCACTATTAATATTGACCAACGAACCCCACAAATTATTCCCATACAAGCTGTTGTGTACTCCAAGATGGCTGTCATAGTCATAGCGACCGTCATACCCGCGGAGTTACCGGTACACAGAATAATTTGATGATGACTCAATATGATTAAAATTTCTGGTATCATGTTTACTTCTCTTTACCACAGGGCTGAGACCATTTTGTCAGGTACCATTGTCCGACCTGATTCCCAGGACCCCAACTCCACTAAAATCTCCATCCTACTCCAAACTGACGTCAAAGGATGGATTCCTCACTTCCTCGTGAATGCGTTTGCAGCAAGGGCCCCGGGGCAGTGGAGAGACACTCTCTTCAACTTCTACCAGAACGTGTACTCCAAAGAATTGTCAGAACAGCAAATGGAAGACAAATAGAAGAGATTGTTCCTGAATTCACAATCACGTAGTAGTAATTATTGCACGGTTGTCCACGCTATATATAGTGATCACACAATTTTGGTGTACGTGGGCGTATTGCAAATTTAATATAAAGTGCATCGTGGCTGGCGCAGTGCACTGATTATGACTGTCTCCAGCACGCTCTCCCTCGAAAGCGGGTACACACGACATCGTAGGTATATATGGAGGAGCGAACTTCGGGAGGCGGTCCTGAGGTCTGGGAGAGGGACGATGGGGCTGAGTTTCCAGAGGAACCCAGCGGGTTGCAGGATCGGGATGGGGGAGAGTTTGACTTTTTTTGTGAAGCAGGTCAGATTTATTGGATGGACTCCATACAGTAGATACAGAATTATGATCTCTGCCGCAATGTATTGCAACCATGCAGTACGTATCTCACCGTCGTATCGCACGTCAAGCATATATAAAACAATTAAGGTATATCCTGTTGCACCTGGTATGCTGGCCATATGTATATAGGGGTAACTAGCTCATAATTATTATAGCTTCTATTGGTATAGCTATGAGCAGTAAACTCAGTGTACGTGCAAGTGCGTGCTTGCGGCATATATTAGCTTGTGTCGACCACAATACATACAGTCACAATGAGACAGGCGTGAGTATAATTATAGGAATGATCCGTACTGGCCGAGGGTTGCCTGTCTCAGATCTGACAGGCTGTGGCATTATATTGCTATCATCATCGGAGACGCACTGCTCATGTCCGGCGGCTACCACATTCACGTGCACAGTGAGCAACCGCCAACTGTGAAGCTCAAGCTCAGCAGACACATTTCTCTGCATGCACGTAAATTTGGGGCCAACAAATATAGGGGAGCCATGCCATGGCCGGCCTATTCCTAAGGCTATGTGAGAAAAACTAATCATGTATGCCAGGCATGCATGAGACTCCCACTAGCGGCTATAGTGTGTATCATCGTCCACTAACTGGTGTTTTGATTGGTTCTTATTCTTACAATAACTATGGACCATAAAAGGTCGCTCTTGAAATTCTTTCACTCCACTATTAGCTAGTGTACGTGACATTGTAGTAGTTCACCCGTGACCGGTACAACTAGCTCACCACGTACATACTGGTACATGTAATTTTAACAAGCTATATGTAGCTAGCTGGGCAAAGAATGCATGCCCTGGACAAGTGCGTGCTTATGCACATGACCTATAGCTATTTTTTTTCTTTCTATAAAACTTTATGCAGATGCAAAGGACATAGCTAGTGAGTAGTGAAAAACACTAATACAAGCACATGCCCATACAACTATACTAAATGAACAAGGCTATATAGTATACGTATCATCACAATGTGTTAATCTCAGGACACAGAATATCACACGTAAGGCCACTATTAGGTTTCTCATCCACGTCACATTTTACTAGTAATCGTAATCATTACGTCTAAGAATGTGTGTAATTGTAATGGGTAGTGATTGGGATTTTATCCGTACTTAATTATACGTCTGAAGTCAATTACTACAACACTGATGTGCATCCCTGGTTTGGAGCTAGCTATACGTACTTTGGATCATACGCAGTACCATTTTGATGCATACCCCATTATCCAACCGTTTCTTTTGACAGTGAACATAATTGAGGTATGGCCAATAAATAATACTATTAGGTGCCTACTCTAATTAATTTTTAGGAAGAATCTAGGACATGACAAACTACACATGTAATTATCCGTACAGACCTTGATCGTGTCCTGAACTTGGAACAGAGTACCAATCAGGAAGAGGGGTGGAAGTTCATGAGGAGGACAGAGACTGCCGAGGTGTGGAGGAAGTCTGTCCCAGGCAAACCTGTACACCTCATCAAGGTATAACACTCTCAGGCACTCCAGTGTGGTGCCATCAGTTGAAAGTGAAATTCTGTCTTCATTTGGTGCAGAGTTTCTTGTATCTACCAGGAATTTCACCACAGATAGGTAGGTAGTACCATGCAGACCTGTAGTTTCTAGCCATATCTCTTCTCTTCATACTATTATCACACACACTACATCACAGTGACACATATGCACACACACACAGTACATCACACACACATGCACACACACACATGCACACACACACACACACACACACACACACGGCACACGCACATGCACACGCACACACAAACACACACACACACACACACATGCACATGCACGCACACACAAAACACACACACACACACACACACCCATGACACATGCAGTCATGTATTGTGTTCCTGTGTGTTATATATTGCAGTAGTGGAGATGATGAACAACCTTGAGCTGAGGAGTCGGTGGGACAGACAGTTTCCAGTGATTGACATAATTGAGGAACACCCAACCCACAGAGTCGTGTACTGGTGAGTTAATGTTGTAGTCTGGATTAAATAATGGGACATTGAGAAATGCAGCGCAACATGTACAGTGGATTGGACTATATACAGCTTAGCTCATGCAGGCCCGGCCGGAGCACTCCTGTTGGAGGTGAGGTAGGGCAAAAGTGTGCAGGCTATAAACGAAAGGTATAGTCATAATGCATTCTCAGTAGTGTAGTAACCTAGGAGACTGGCTGCTAAGAAGACAAGAATTAAACCACACAAAGCACAGAAAAAATTTTCACCATCATTTTCAGTCATCCAGAAGGGCTTTTGTGGCAATTTCTCGTGTGAGTGAGGCATCAGAGGTTAGATTCAAAAGAGGTATAAAATAAGGATCATGGAAAAAGTGGTGGGGCAATGGACCTACCTGCACCGGCCATGTGTCCTTGTTCCCTGGCCTTCTACACCACCAGTTTAAATTTAGTAGTTTTCATGTTCCCTGGCCTTCCAAAACCTCCAGTTTTTGATCGCTTACAGTGCAATGCAGTATGACTTTAAAACTCTGCTGGATGTTTTTCACAATCACTGAACCAAAGTTAGCAGTACATGCAGTGCAGTCTGTGACCTGAACTTGAAACTGCTGCATAATTATAACTATACGAGTAACTGCTCATGCATGAGCGTGGCGTGTGTATATATACAGCTAGGTCACCACTTCCTGAAGTTTAGAGCATATTCTCCTGTACCCAACCCACACACAGGCTCGTGAAGATGCCACCTGCAGTGGCTGATCGTGACTTTGTGCAGTGCATCTCTCAGAGGACAGATGAGAACACGGGCACCACCACCATCCTCTACCGGAATGCTAAACACCCCTCTCGACCAGAGAGGAGTGGAATAGTCAGGTCAATATAATTATGCAGCAGCTAGATAACTAGCCTCGTCCCCAGGCCTCCCACGCGGCCTGGGAATGAGGCTACTAGCTAAATGCATAAGGTTTCATATAGTAGTTACGACTCAAGGTGCACGTGAACTAAAACTAAAAGTACTTTTAGTAAACCTTTTGAGGTATACATGTAGCAAAATAAAACTAAACTATCTCTAATACACTAAACTAAAGTGTAGTGCTGGAAGTTGAAAGTTTCTTGTTTGGCTTTTGATGATGAGAGATGAGACTGGTTCTCTGTGTGCTTCCTATTAGGGCTGAGACCATTTTCTCAAGCACGATCATTCATCCAGATTCCCAGGACCCCAACTCAACCCGAATGTCTGTCCTATTCCAAGTGGATCTGAAGGGGTGGATCCCGTACTGGATAGTGAACCTTTTTGCAGCAAGAGCCCCGGGGCGGTGGAGAGACACACTCTTCCACTTCTACAAGGATGTGTACTTGAAAGAACTGCAGAAGGAGGTTGAGGGCTACGAATATCAGTTTATACCAGGTTGTGTGCTGAAGAGAAAACCGTCAGTATCAGATACTCGACAAACACCACGATACTTCTGAATGTCATCATGTCATGCAATACTTAGCTATTTGAAGTCCCATTTTATGTTTGCATATTTCTACATATGTAGCATTTAATATATGGAACTACATGTGGCATGAGCACTTGATTAATTCTGTCTACTTCTATAGATGTGCATTGTGTGTTGGAGCGATAACTGTTGACATTACACTATACACTGTGAACACTGTGAACAATGATAGCTAAGGGTGGACCAGTCTCGTTCCCAATTGAGTCTGGGAGTGAGACTGTCTACACTACACTTGAGCGAACAAAACAAAGGGGCGGAACTAACCGGTTCTGTAACTATATATCGTAGCCAGCTACGAATCAGAGCGTGAATACTTCTGGAGGTGCGTATACACTTGAGGCGCGTTGATCTGAGAAGCTGACCATGAGAAATGCGACTACTGTAGCATCCTTCTTGTGGTCAATGGCCATCCTGGGGATTGTGTATGCAGGTATATTCAATAATACGTAGCACAAATTTGGTACTACAGAAATTAACAGCGTGCAGCATGACTGTGTCAGAATTTTAGATTGCAGTATGCAGGGGGGGGGGGGGGGGGGGGGGGGGGGGGGGTACTGATGAGTTTATAGACATTGTGTGAAAACTGGGCGACTCCAAATCGTGTATATACCGTACATCCGTAATACCTTGAATGGTATGATATTGCACTTCAATATGCTGCTGTCCGAAATTAGTGTGGTGTTAGTAGCTGTGAATGACGTGAAGGACTATTTGCTTAATTTTTGGGCTACAAGCTTAAGTTAGGCCTTCATTACAGCAGTTGTAGAATGTGCATTGCTACATGATGGAGTCACATTCCATGGATATGTGGAATGATCAATGTGTGTAGGAGGGCAAACCAATTCACTAAACATGAAATTGTAATCGTATTTGTTACCTAGCTTTATATGGGCAGTACTTCAACTGTGCATTTGTGGCTGATGAAGAGACAGTGACTTCAGCGCCATTCTGATGTAACCACACGGCACTAATTTTGTTGTGGAACTCAAACAGAAAATATGTTGTAGCAGGAAAATTTCAGTGTATCCGTTGACCTATATACAATCCCCATGTTAAAATTCTGCAATCCTGCTAACCAGGTATATGGGCTACTGTGCACCTCAATGTCTGCATAGGATTATGATATGATGCTCAGGAACTGCTTTGCTCTTTTGTCAATGTATATAGAACCAGCACAGGTGGTCCTAGCTCCTGGTAGCACTACAGTAACATATGGCAATACCCTGATGGTGACGTGCCTCGGATACGGCAGCCCTCCTCCCACCATTACCTGGAGAAAGGGTGGCAGGCTGTTGACCAATGAGTCAGATTCTCAAACCAACGTCTACAACAGTTTCCTAGCTGAGAGTGGGGTGACTCTGTCACGGTCTGTGCTGGAGATATGCAGCGTTAACCTGGCGGATGAAGGGGAATACTCCTGTAGTGCTGTGAACAGCTTTGGCAATGACAGTGTCAGTTTTGAACTGTTCGTGAATGTTCAGTGTAAGTTAGCGCTGCTTCTCTATGTACTCCAACTACCTACTTTTCAACTTGAGAGTGTATGACAGGGAGTTTGATAAACTCACTGATTTTTCAGAGCATATGGCTGACTATCCATTTTTACAGAGCCTTGAGCCTCAACCGGTAGTTCGTGTCAAACATTGTAATGAATAAGTTCATCCATATACAATGTGAAAGCATTAATTGTGAAAGCATTGTAATAGAGAATCAAGAGCGCAATCAAGCCGTGAAAAAACAATGATGTCATCATGCGCTCTTGAGAGAATGGATTCCAGTGAGTGCACTTAGTGTGTGTGGACTACCATTGTGTCGTATGCTTGCCACCTCAGCACAAGTCTTGCTGGCTCCTGGCAACATCAGTGTGGTCTCTGGTGATACTGCAGATCTGGCGTGTCTGGCATATGGGATTCCGTTGCCCAACATTACCTGGACCAAGGATGGTGTCCCATTGAATAACAACTCAATTACTGATCGGATAACAACCTATGAGGGTGTCATCACTGAAGGAGGAGTTGCCCTAGCAAGATCCTTCTTGCAAATATGCAGCCTTCAGCCTTCAGATGATGGGCAATACAGCTGTGTTGCCGACAACGATATTGGCAATGCCACCACCTCAAACTTTGAATTGATTGTCAGTGTTCCAGGTATGGCTGGACGCAACATTCTGAGTGCATAAAAGCACGTATCGTGTACCTTCATGCATCTACTGATAGATAAGCATTCTATGGCTCAAGTAACTAATGCTTACATGATCTTTCAACTATACCCCAGCGTGCCTGAAATCATTTGGAGAATAGATAAATACATATATCATTTCAATTAAGATCACCTTTCCATTCTTCCTCAGCACAAGTGTTGCAGGCTCCTGGTAGTATCACTGAGATCTCCGGCAACACTGTGCATGTGGAGTGCCGAGCATACGGGATTCCCCGACCCAACATCACCTGGACAAAGGGGGGAGTCCCCTTGAGCAACAACTCAGATGCCAATCGAATAACAATTTATGAGGGAAACATCACAGGGAGTGGAATTACGCTTGTCTTGAAAATAGACAGCGTTCACCTGTCTGATGGTGGGGCGTATAGCTGTGTTGCAGACAATGGCATTGGCAATGCTACCTCAGAGTTTGAAATTATCATTCCAGGTTTGTGTATCCCCATTTAGATCAACATGCTCATTGCTTCACAGGTACATGTATATACGTCTTGATGAGTATTGAATAATTCATTTCACAGTTCATTGCTTGGCCATTGAGGATGACCCCCTTGACCCCAACTTTCCAAGCATCTCATTGAGCTGGCCAGAGACTGACATCGCTTCCAGTCATTCACTCCCTTGTCCCTGTCTTAATAACACCGGCCGATATGCTACCCGAAGTTGTGGGGGGAATGCCACGTCTGGAGCCAAGTGGAACCCTGTGGACTTCAGCCGGTGCAACTTCACTGTGACGGGGAGTTTTAGCATCACTTTGCAGCTGTGTGAAGTATGTTCTGCATGTACCAATGTAGTTATTGGCACCAGAAACCAACCCCAGTGTGGATCGCTTCCAGTATTACACCGTGTGTGATACTGGAAGATACTGGAAGCGATCCACACTGGGTCTGGGGCTGAGATTAGTATCACATGATTCCATTTCTTCTTCTGCTAGAGTAAAATATTTGTTGCATTTAATTTACGTAGCTCCCAGGGTTACCACCAGAGCAACGTGCTGAAGCATTGGCGACCATTACTTCCATGGACGACATCCAGGCTGATGACGTGTCATTAGCTGCTGATGCCATTAAGAATCTGACAGCAGCTGCAATTACTAATGAGAGGGTATGCGTGTGACTGTATTCAATAGGCATGCAGGTGCATGTATGTTATATCACTTGCTGCCCACATTACGTAACCTTAGCACAGCGTGTCCACATTGCACAAGACCTCACCCAGAGTGTCACTTGCTGCCCACATTGCATTACCTTAGCACAGTGTGTCCACATTGCACAAGACCTCACCCAGAGTGCATGTCACTTGCTGCCCACATTGCGTAACATTCATTACCTTAGCACAGTGTGTCCACATTGCACAAGACTTCACCCAGAGTGTCACTTACCCCACATTATAAAGACAGACTATACGCTTGCTATTAAACAATCATAGCTAGTGGAAAAGCTACTGCAGCCGCTGCTGTCTCTGTCTGGTGAGGTATTACAGGTGCTACCAATGCATGCCATATGGGAAGTTGGGTGACTACTGACAGCCATACATACATCTATAAGAGACTATACTTGTGCAAGACTTCACCATAGTGTGTATTGTCTTCTATTCATTGTACAGTTTTATTATCAGACGCACCGAAGTGTTATAGTTGCATGCCACTAGTTGCAGTGACAGGCAGTAATATTATGTGATGTTATGTAACAATCATTGCAGTAATCCTTTATCACAAGATGATTATCACATTCATCAGTAGGGATGGTAATAATCAACAATCTGTCACATCGATCTGTCACACTTTTATGACAGGTGAGGGGACAGTACCTGGAAAGTATTGACAACTTGGTACAAGCTGATGCTGACGTGATTGCAGAGAGCCAAGAGAGAACACAATCTTCAACAAGGTAATTCAACATTCGTGACAACCTGCGGTCAACACTACACAAGCATGGAGTCAGACTATTCAAAAATGGATTATTCATAATCGTCATAATAATTATGTATGCATAGCAGATCTAATGAGCCAGCACAATGCTGAAGATCAGAACATCGTTTGCAATTGTTTGATGTTACGTCATTTCATGATCAATTGCAGGTGCCAGGAATGAGCCTACATGCATGGTTAATGCATGTGCACTAAGTTTTTCTTTCCAAATAAATTATTTGTAGCTTTTCACCTCCATTTACTCTTTATAGGCTGCTTGACAGTCTGACAAACTTCAGCAACAAGTTGGTGATCACAAACGCCACAACTGCCACCTTCACACAAAGAACTTTTGCCATTCGGGCAAATGACATCAATGCAAGCAGTTTCCAAGGTGAAACATTCAGTGTTAATCTTGGTTCGGTGGAGGACACTATGGGCATCAGCGGTGCTATAAGAGAAGAAACAATCGAAACAGCTTCTGGAAACATGACCTACCTGAACAGAACAGCATCGGTGAGAGTTCCAAGATCAGTCTTTCAAGAGCTGGGACAAGCCGGTGATCAGCAGAGATTGTCTTACGCTGTGTTTTTGAGGGACACACTCTTTCAGTCTTCAGATCAGAACCAAAGTAACCTCACTGTGGGTTCAGTGATTGTTGCTGTGACAGTGAATGGCACTTCTGTGGGTGGAAACCTGTCAACACCAATCACAGTCACGTTCCAAGCAAGCGAGGTCAGTGGTAAAAGTACCAACAGTCATTATTTAACTATGCTGTATGTGGTACGTATATGCAGTTACAAATGAACTAAGTATGACAAATTTTCACAGTAGTGCATCCCCCCCCCCCCCCCCCCCCCCCCCCCTCCAATGACTGATGCACCTACGGGATATCACTATAGTTTACTATCAAACATACATATCAGAGAGTCGGTAGACTCTATTTGTAGGGATAGAGCGGACACACAATTATAATATTATGCTAATACCAACTAAAAACGGGCAGCATATGTATATGTATAATGTATCACCTCACGACACTGACTGCATGTTTAGTGTATTTTGTTTCTTTCTTATCGCAGCTTGCTGGCAATGCTACCAGCATTACGTGTGGACTCTGGGACCGTCAGACTAATGGTTTGTTTCTTGCACTGTATCTCAAAGCACATAGTTGTGTCTGGGATGTGGATTGGATTGATTTCGGGATCAAGGTGTTGCGTTTGTTCCTATGGGCATTCATAACTCTCATAGAGTCGTCGATGTAACAATGGGTCAGTGTACAATGTGATTAGACTGAAACAACTGTCTGCGTTTGCAGTATTGGCACCTTACATGACTTAACAATTCGTTTACATCACAGGAGGACGGGGTGTGTGGATCACTGAATCCTGCCCCCAGAATAGCACGACATCAGAATCCTCCCGTGGATCAACACCCCAGAACGACTCATCTGAAATGGAGGCCCAAACCGTCACAGCTCACTACTCACAGCCTGGGCATTTTGGTCTCCTGTTGGTGAGTTAGAATACTCCATAGCAGTTTCATACTCCATAGCAGTTTCATTCATCATTCTGCAACCTCTATTGTCAGGAATAATTTCTGCACCATTAACTTCTTGTATTAACAGGATCTCACAAGGAATTTTGTTAGCCCTCCCCCTCATGTGTATGGAGTGGTCCTGCAATCCTTCTCCTACGTTGGTCTGGCCATCTCTCTCCTGTGCCTCAGTGTATTCATCATCACACATCTTGCATCCAGGTGAGTCTATGACTAACCTATTCTGCTAGTTATACAATGCCACAAGTCAAGGCTTAGCAGTACGTAGCTTCACTTGTACCTACCAGAACTAAAGGGAGATAGTAGTGGATCCAGAGATTTTTCATGGTTTCCATGGAAACCCCCATTTGATTATCTGCAATCAGCAGAGCATGTAAGTTATGTATACACTGGAAAACGTACTTTGTTAATAGAGTGGTTGCCCTGGTTTCAGTGAACTCCCATGCACTGCAAACTAACCAGGTAACACTAGCAGATGATGCATACCTGACTGGTAAGTACCATGAAGAGAATGGACAAACATGTCTACCATCCACCATTCCAAAGAGTCACTCCTTCAAATTCTGTCACACTTCATAAAAGAACGTACAAACCTTTCTGTAAAATTTTCTGCAGGCAGACATTTGTCGTAGTATGCATGTGCATGGTACTCCCCCGGTTAGTTATGCATCCATTGGTTTGTTCATTAACCAGAACAGTATAATGTACCATCTGGTAGTGTTAACTACCTGGTTGCAGTGCATGGGAATTCACTGAAACTAGAATGACCACTGTATGGGGTATTTGAACTGAGTAGTTTTTCCAGTGATATATACAAGCAGATGCATGCAAGTGTGCGCACAAAGTGATTGTGTAATATATAGCGCAGAAAAAAATAAGAAACTACACGCTCAGGCATTGTGCACCTACATACATATGCGAGATAACCACTAAAACACTCCTGCACATGTGTTTCGCATGGGAAAGGGATGACTTCATGCATAAACGACTTAAAATACTTGAATTACCAACACTGGCATACAGAAGGGAAAGAGCAGACATGATAGAAGCATATAAAATAACCCATGGAGTTTATGACATTGGACTGGCACCCAAGCTTCAGATGGCATCAGCCAGACACTTGGATAGGGAGCTAAGAGGTCATAGCTACAAATTGCTGAAGCCAAGAGCGAGGAGAAGTGCCCGTGCGAATGCCTTCTCTGTTCGAGTGGTAGGCATGTGGAATTCTCTTCCGGAAGAATACAAGCACCAACACTGAACGCATTTAAGGCAAAGCTGGACAGGGCTTGGATGAATCGCGATAAAAGATACAACTACAGAGCCAAGAGCTAGAGGAACTCAGTGAAACAGACGAAAATTTGAGACGTGGTCTTAGAAGTACTCTATACACTTGCGACCACTATTTCCTATATATTCCTATATAAATAATACCAATGAGCATGTGAAAGTTCTTTTTCAGAATCCTGGACCCATGTTCCCATTTTTAATAAAATCTTGCATCCTAGGAAACTGCGCAAGAAGGAACACGAGCAGATCCTCATCAACCTCTCCTTCGCTCTGATGGGACTGTACCTCGTCTTCATCCTGGGAGCCAATACTGCACCCATCCCACCCCTCTGCGGCATCAGTGCTGCCCTGCTGCAGTACTTCCTGCTGGTCTTCTTTGCTTGGACAACTGCAGAGGCCTTCTACCTCTACCAGAAGCTAGTGAAAGTTTTAGGAGTGAAACAAAGATCCCGACTGGTGCTCAAGATTGGACTCATAGTTTGGCGTATGTTTCAGTGTTCCACTAATAATTATGGTCCAGATAGGAGAATAGTCCTTGTTGAGATTCCATTCACGTTTAGTGATACCATCAGCTACAATGCTTCAACGCAGACATGCATGCAGGCACTTCAATTCTTAATCTGAAATAATTATGTATGCAAAATTTCCTACATCACAAAACATGATCGATGATCATAGCCATGTGTCTGGAGCTACAGGCCATGCATAGATTACATATCAACCAGCCAACCCAAGGTTCTTGCACTGAGTATATTAAGGGCCCACCTGACACGAAATCTGGAGCAGGAAGGCTACCTTGGCATGGTTGGCTTTCAAGCAATCATCAACTTCAGTGTGCTGCAAGTATTGAGCATTTATTCTCAAAACTTCCTTTCGTGCTCTTGGTTATATAGTTCTGCAAATATAATTACACTACATGTCCAGTATATGTCTAGTGCTCACCCCCCTGTTCAGCTGTGTTCACAAACCATGGTACGTACTCTACAACTGCAATACCATGCATGCAGTGGTTGTGTGATCGCTATCATTGTACACACGCAGTGGTTCCATTGGTGATAGTTGTAGTGTGTGCAGCCCCTGGATACAAGTTCTACTACCAGGAGAGCAAGTCTGGTTTGTAAGTAACTTGTGCATTGTGTGTTCTGAAAAGTATGAACTCTTGAGCATTCCCGGACAAAAACTGTAACTGCTCAGTCACACAGTTACTTCTATTACTTAACGGATAATAATCTTTTATTTTCAGTTGTCGCTCATGGGGCATACCCTTCTACATTGGTCTGATTGCACCGTTCATCATCCTCTACATCCTCAACTGGATAGCGTTTGTCCTCGTAATGATATCCGTTTGTAAGCACTCATACAAAAAGACTGGCAGCACAGCAAAACAAGACACTTTCGCATTTGTCCGAAAAAATGCTACAATTGCTTTCAGCCTCGCAGTGCTATTTGGACTGGGTTGGGGGTTTGGACTGGCAGCTAGTGGTACTCCGTCCAAAGAGGCCACCTTTGTATTCCAGCTCCTTTTCACAATCTTTGTTGGTTGTCAGGGACTACTGATATTCATTCTCCACGGCATTCGAAAGGAGGAAGCTCGAAACGAGTGGAAAAAGTGGTTTTCCACAGCCACTAGCAAGACGTATGAGCTCTACAGTGGTGTTTCAAGATCCGCCTCAACTGCACCATTATCCCAGCATACAGAATCTCAGCCAACCTCTCCTTCAAGTTCAACGTATGACATGCAAACCCTCTCAAAGTCAGGCACACTGCCCACTGAGGTGTCTTCCGAAACAGACTTCAAAACTGGAATTGATGACGAAAAGGGGGAAAGTCTATCAGAAACCAATATCATTGAATCTACTGGAGTTAGTGGACACGGACCTCCTCGCAAGCGAAGCCTCATCCAGGCAGCAGTTGATAGTATTAAGATTCCAGGGAAACACGGGAAATACGACATGCTCAAAGCCAGTGAAACCCCTCCCCCACAAAGGAAGATAGCTCTTCAGTCGGTAGCTGAAGCTCCTGAGGGCACCACAGAAGATAGAAGCGACGATGAAAAGGAAACAGGGATTACCGAAGGCCTGTTAGATGCTTCTGCTCCTTCCAAGCAGCATGCACGCCGTGTCAGTGCCCCAGAGCCTCGAGTAACAACCGATGCAGCATCTTCAGAATCTAAACAAGCTCGCAAGCCTCGTAGATCCTGGCTACCTCCATTTAAAGGGAGATCTGGGCAATACGATCTTATCTCCCACGAGAGTCTACCCATTCGTACAGAGAGGTACAAGAAAAAGCAGAGTGGCAGCAAGTTAGCCAAGAGCCTGTATGAGCTTGAGGATGAGGAGAAAGAGGCGGAGGAGGCTAAGCCACTGCCGTATGACACCACTGCTGCTCACACATCTGATGCCAATGGCTCAGAGAAGTAAACCCCTACAAAGTAGGATTATGGAAATCCCTGCTGCAATTAGAGGTTATAGCTTTTGACGTTTAGCTATAGGGAGTGTACGCATTCCATATTTTCTGCTACTGTATATACTTAGCAAGTTTTATACTATTGGCCTGTATGCTGCTTCAATCGCTTACTAAGTTCGAGTGATGTTCCATGAATGATTTTACCTACGCACAACTGATTGCATCAACCTATGAGCTTTATAGCGTTAACATAAAAGAATCATGCATGATAAGACACAGCTGCTGTGGTCCCGTCATAGTGCTACTATATTATGTACAGTCCACTTCTGCATCTTTGTTTGGGGGTTTGCATTAATGGTAGATGTAGATACTCAGAGGTGAAAGGCTGCATGCTGAAACATTACCGTACTTCTGGCCTGGGCTTACTTACGTACCAGATGTGGAATCTGGCAAATTCTATTATTGGTAAAACACTGGCTATACGTTAATTTTATTCACTATCATGAATACAAGATTCCAGGAATTGGTGGAATTGAAAAGGGTGGAGCAAATCGATTGGGGGTGGATGTATTTGTCTGCCTGAAGTTTGTAGCTAGTGACAGGGTAGCCTCGTACCCAGGCCTTCAAATCGCGGGGGGAAGGCCTGGTATACACTGTTTGCGCATGCGCTTAATTTCCCCCAAAATCTTGGAAAATAGGATATCTCGGTATTCTTCAGTGAAACGATGATGTCGAATGACGTCTACGTTTACATTCCTATTAACCGCAACGAACGACGAGTCACGCAATCACGGCGTGCAAAGTTTCTCTGAGGCTCTTTCCTATGCTTTGCGAAGGCTGAAAATGACACGGATGACTGTGAAAGAAGAGCAGCGCTCCTCCATGAGAGCTGTGTACGAAGGCAGCGACGTGTTCGTGTAGCTAGCTACCTACTGGCTATGACAAGAGCCTGTGCTACCAAGCGCTCCCTTTCCTCATGGACTAGCTACAAGAAGGGACTTGTAGACAGTGGAAAGAGCTGTGGTGTGCTTGTTGTGAACCCTTTGATCGCTCTCATGCACGCGTACGCCGCCGCGCGGGTGTGTTTACGCAAACGTCATCGGTTAAGGTGGCAGCCGGCAAGCAATGATTACGCGCGCGTGACCGTGCAATAATTGGAGGCGTGGTTCGAGTTCCGAATCACCGCTCTCGAGCGCTCCAGCAGCAGCCATCCAAGATGCTGTGCCACCTTTCTTCTTCCAAGGCTGCTGGGCATCCATTGACAGCGTGTCTAGTTGAGCGCCAGCTGCAAATCTCGGCGAAATACAGCACTGTTTTTTTCTGTACGTCTCAAAAATCAGCTGAACGTATTTAGCTAAAATGCTCTTCGCAGGCAGCTCTTCCACTGGTTACTCGAGGGGGCTACGTTGTCATATGGCGTTGAACGAACGTCTCATCGTGGTTTCTCCCCTGCAAGATGTACAAAAACGGGAAAATTGACCTCGCGATAACACTATTAACTCCGTATCCGGCTAGTTCGGAAGCGTACTTACATAAACTCAACGTAGCCCCCTCCAGACTGGGCCAGTCTTGATCCTGAGAAAGAACAGTAGCAGTAGCTTGCGTGCAATGAAACTGAGACGTACAGAAAAATTATGTAATTCCATCAACGCTAAATAATTCGCTGTCGCGTTGTTTGCTGCTCCAGAACATCCTGGCTTGGTACATAAGTAGCACTTACCATGAAGTGTTTGATTGCCACATTTGGTTTCCATTCATGGCAGGACTTGCAGGTTACAACATATTTTAGATGACATAATTATTAATTCCAAAATCACTTGCCCGCCACCTTAAGGTTACGGGTACCCGTTGACCGGAAGTAAAATTTAATTTGCCTGTTTACGGGCAGCTGCATGTTATTTCAGCGATTCCCGTGCGAATTTACTTATCTACGCATTCCACAACTTTTGTCACAGAAAAGGTAATTGAGATGGAAATAGGCATTTATATAACTGCTACTATCATATATCTAGTGCGAGAGCTATGTTTGGGAGTCTGTGTAGGCTGTTGTCCACTGCTAGCGAAGTGAATTGTCGCCACACCCTTCGTTGGACGCCATTTTTTCTGTGTACTTTGGCTGCTAGCGGGAGATGTTCGGCGAATGACTTGTTCATTTATAGCTCTCGCACTCGAAGTTCATGTCTTCTAGCTGCTTCCTGAAGCTGAAGGTGCAATTCTGCGTGTAACGAGTACAGTTTGTGGAATGCGCTCAGAATTTATAAATGTGTATGGGAGCTAGGGGTCAAGGCATCCATGTAGCCACGCCTCTGCAGGAAGTTCGTCTGTTGAGAAGTAGGCGGGTCTGAATAGGTTCGAGTCCAGCACCGCACTTTGTGCTAGGCGCTGTAAGAATTCGGCATGGCTTGCATGAATATTGCTCCAGTTATTGCATGATACGCGGGTACCCGTAACCTTAAGCCCAACCCATTCGCAAACGTCACAATTAAAATTGACGTAATATTCACATTTAAATTAAACGCATGCGCAAACAGTGTATACCAGGCCTTCCCCCGCGATTTGAAGGCCTGGGTACGAGGCTAGTGACAGGGTGACTTAGTGCAGTTCTGGAGAGGATCACGCTGTAGCAAAGTGTTCCTCTATCTCCTCTATCTGTTGTGTTTGGGATCAGAAAGAGTTAGCTAGCTACACTGCTACAGGAGGTGAATTCATCTGTGAAGTTGTCAACAGACAGGTGCCTTCCTGTGGCCTCTAGCCATCCTGAATGCTAGCTGTTTATGTATACAGTCTAGGTATGTTGTATTGTAGTGACTTGCACAGCAGTTATTCAATACATGAAATTACTATTGAGCTATTCTGGGAGTGAATAACACAACACGCATGCAGTTAGCATTGCAGTATGATGTGAGTAAGCTCAGTATGTGGTAAGTATAGGCTACAACAGAGACACGAAATTATCACAGTATATCTATGGATTTGTAACTGTGCAACTGTAGTATTATAATTTATATAAATCTATATAGCAATAGCTATTACCTAAGTGCAACTGTTGTATAGCTACACTGTAACAAGCTTTGCAATTAACTCAACATAATCATGTTCGGAAAGAGAGTACGACTCAACGATTATTTTGTTATTTTAACCATTGCCTTTGTCATCTGAGCTGCAAGCGGTCAGCCTTCCGGGTAGTCTGCAATGTGGGTTGTGTAATCTTATTGTGTAAACACCTGTTAGTTGTAAAACATATTGGTAAAATTCATTGCAAGAAAAGGGATGGTAGGCACATGAAACCTTAAATCTACTGTGAAGGGCATCAAGTAGATTAATGTGTACACCATCCCACCCACTGTTATACCAGTAGACAGTAGTTCCATCTCTTGTGATACATTTGCAGCTAACAGGTACATGTATACTTGATAAGATTACAGAAACTTAAAGAGGTGCAGGGATAGCAGAACGGCAATAAGCATGGAGACAGGGTAGGGTTGATAGCATAAAACAGTGCAGTATTCGTGTGCAATTCTGTTAATCATTTTCATCAATGTCACAGCATATGTGACACATGCAGTTTAAGGGTTAAATTATATCACTACTTCCTAGGCTGACTCAACCTAAGTTACAGCTGCAGTTTAACTGCATTCCCAGGCCTTATATCCTAGCTATACCTACTGCCTTGAATTCGTGACTAAATGACACAAGTATGAATACCTTTTGCCTCAGTAAACACAACTATGCACAACAGGTGATGCATGAATGGTGTTCCAATAGCACATGCCGAATATTTCCCCAGCTCATGATTACAGTCCTGATAATGTCGTCTTGTGTGAATATTGCACCAAGATGGTGCTAACATCCAATAGCAATTACTGTCAGTGCAGTTTGCATATGTAATAGCATGGTTTGCTGTGGTATTTGGGACGAGTAATGCAGGAGGTAATTCATTGGCAAGGTATCCAACAAATATTGTGCTGGTTTCAGGCACGGCTGCACTACCAGATCCAGCAAAGGGTTATTACATGGTGTGCAGATTGCAGAATTACAACTCAAGAAACCCAATCTATAAGTACTGTTGTAGCAACATGAAAATATAAGTCTTCGTCTATTCTATTGCCGGTATGTTTGTGCACTTATACATTTATTTCTTCCTCAGGTTGAGATGGAGGGGAAATTCATGTTGCTTGTTGCACGTACAATTTTCTTGCTGGCAGAAAGCGCAACAGGTTTGTATTCTGATCATGTATGTACATGTATTTGTATGTATGGGAGTGCTATGATGCAAGCTGGTAACAGAACAGTGCAAGGCATGGGAGCCAAAGTTGAAGTTTTGGCTGCTACACTTTTGTGTTATAAGCTTTCTTGGTATATCTGACAACAGTAATTTCAGACACTGACAGACAGACACATGCCATGCATGGCTGTCTATATCACGGTTGACTCTAAACTAATGGACAGACTGGGGGTGGTCTGTCCAACACTGGCATGCACCCATGCATCATTTACTCCATGCACTGTGACCATGCAGAGGCTGCTAGTATTATCCATGTTACTTTTATGCTGCGCACATACTTCTCAGACACTGACACATGCGTGATTGATGGCTGTGTGATCTCCTTTAATTGTCACAGTTGATTCTAAACAAACTGGGGACGATCTGTCTAACAGAGGCAGCACACAAGCCTCATTTGTGATCATTCATATGCTGCTAGTATATCCATCAGGGCCTAAAATTATGGGCTAGTAGCACAGTGGCTAGTGGTGTCCAAAAAGTTATACTAGTTTTCCACTAACATTAGTAGTTACAAGCATTTTTCTTGTTTATTGGTTTGAAAACTCTCATGATCAGTTGAGTTGCAACCCAGTCAAAGTAGCTGCTAATCTATAGGCACTGCCGCAGGTTCCACTAAGTACTGCACTTATATGTATAGTGATATCTGCAACGTTTCAAATCACTATACAGATTTTAGTCATGCAATGTTAAATGTCTATGTACAACAGGAGTAGCTATACCCTTACAAACAAGCTAATTGCTTTGCGAAGCACAATCATCATGTATTATTATACGTAGCTGTGCTTTGTGTGGCAAATGCTATTCATAATATTATGCGTACTTGTGTTAATTATTGGATAGATGAGGGGACAAAGGCCAGAGGTGGTAGCTAGCTAGATAGGTGAGGGATGAGGCTAAACTGCAACAGAGGCAACCCAATTTAAGCTGAGCAGTGTTGTTGGAATGCTTTGCATTACCTACTTGATTACAACTAAGGGATGGAGCAAATCAAGGAACTATATATAACAGTTCTGTTGGCCAAATGCTACTGGAGTAAATCAGATAGCTGGCTGGTACTGTTCTGGAGAGGATCAAGTTTGTAGCAAAGTGTTCCTCTTAAGTCTTAGTTAGCTACTCTACTACCGGAGGTGAATTGATCTGTGAACCTGATTAGGAGACAAGTGGTTGTGGCCTTCCTGTAGCTTCCAGCCATCCTGGATGGTGTCTATACAGAGTCATGTGTGTTACAAATTCGACATGTAGTGATGTAGTGACTTGCACAGCTACTGGTTACATGAAAAATTAGGATGATCACAATCAGAAGGAAGAACATCAAGACTGCTCACGAACGACAGAAGACACATGCATGCACAGTGATAACTTCCACATTTGAGATGTTGAACAATTCTACAATGAGTGATGTGGCTCCAAAAGGCGGAGAGGGAAAGTATAGATGGAATCTTAGAGAGCTTTTGTACCTTATGCCCAGTCCCAGTACTAAGTATCCAAAATTGCAAGCAACACTAACAAGAAGTTTTTGTTCTCACTTCACTTTTAGGTATGAAATCTACAGAACAGAGATATATTAATGTTGATGCAGTTGGTGCATATTTCCACCTAAAGATCAAACCACCTTTGACAAGCCATAAATGGACCAGCTCATTTTTGTCCACTGTACAATCAATAGTTGACTCCATCGTCGATTTAACAATCGGAATTGTTATAGGGCTAACTTCAGGTTAGTAGCTAATAGGTAATCGATGGACAACTGTTTGCCTCCTGCACAGCAACAACATTCCTTCCCTTCCTGAACTTGAGTGTGACACCTGGTGTTGACACAGTGTACGTTGGTCGCATTGACGATGGAGCTTCACAAGTCATTAACATAACAGGGAGCATGCCCTTTGGAAACAGTACACAGATCTCTGCCTATGTGAGTGCTACACAATTATTATGGTCAGATGCTTGCCTGCGTAACTCTGTTGTCAATGGTCAGCTTATTGCCGTATGTATACTGCATTGATGAGGCCCAACAACAGCTGTATGTAGCTATATTGCAGCATACTTGCAGTGGTAAATTTCATGATACATGCATAAATACATAGTAATGTGCATCTATGCGTGTGGTAAGTAACTGATAGGAATGACTTGGAGCGCAAGCAGCAAAAGGACATTGTGCATGACCAAAATTCTTGGGTTAACCATCCACTGTCAAGGCCGTAGCCGCGAGATCTGAAGTGGTCAGGTTGAGCAGCAGTGTTGGCTGACCGGTGCGAAGAAATGCGCGCTGCTGTAGGGGGGTTTGGGGGCACCCCCCCAGGAAATTTTTGGGATTTCTGGCCTTCTGAGGTGGTGGTTTCTGATGCAATTCTTGGGTAAGAATGTGGCAACCGGGGTCTATATAGATCTGCAGCTGTGGGCACAGTGCTTGCTAGCTAGAGCATGGATATATATGGCTACAGTGACATGTCGCATGCAGACTCAGCGCTTCCTGTTCGTCGTAGTGCAGGAACGGCCAGCTAGCTATTAAACCACTGGCTCTGCGCGGAGCACAGTACAGGTTTCGACTTACCAAAAGTTCGCTTGGGAACTCTTGAGAAGACTTAGTCTAGGAAGTGACAGCTTCGAGCTAAAACATTTTTAACTGTTTTCTAACTTACCTGCAGCTATATATTCATTTCCTGCTCTTCACATTATATTTTTTTCACTGTAAAAAACGCGGGGTGGTCTGCCGCGCGCACCGCGTACGTGTCATCGCCGCTAAGTTTTATTACCCAAAAGTGGTCAGGTTGAAACCTGATCAACCGCACCGGCGGCTACGGCCCTGATCTGTTCACAACTTGGAGTACACATAAACCATAATGACAATGCTAGTCTTGAGAAACAGTACAACGACACTTGTCTTGAAGCCATATCCATCACACACACATGCGAAGGGTATGGCCTTGAAACTAACAACGACACTACAACTAAAAAAGATCACATGTGCTATCTACCACGTGTGATTTCAAAAGGGGTGGAAAGGGGTGGAGCCAAGAAACCGATAACAGGAAGTAGCTGCAAAATAAAACAAAAAAACGACTTGACTTGTAACTGCTACAAAAACTTCCCAGTATGATTAGCTAGCTAGCTATGTTCATTGTTTTTACATTGTGTATGACGCCTGTAGACGCTTTAACTAACCTGCTTGAAGCATTTTTCAATATTATTTGCTGGCAGACAGACAGACAGACAGACAGACTTGAAGGCATTGTTTTACCCCTGCTGCACATGGGGTAAATATTGTAAACTCAAATTCAACGCTGTGTACAGTGGGTGTCTATTGCTGCGGCAAAGGTCAGAGCTGCAGTGCAGAGCTCAGACAAAGCCCTGCAACTAAGATTTGAATATGATTTGTTATAATATCCTTCAGGTTGGTACCAATGGCATCATTTCCTTTGGGGCGCCATTCCATTCGTATGCCCCTCGCCTCTTCTCTCAATCATCTTCCTTTTATCTTGTGGCTCCATTCTGGAGTGACGTGGACATCCGTCGCGCTGGGAACATTTCGTATGAGGTGGTGATACAGGGAGTCACTCAAGAAACTACCAATTTGATCATGCAAGTGAGCAATTTTGTGTCTGATCAAACCAGGTATGATTTTTCCGGTACATGGATGCTGGTGGCTATGTGGGATCAAGTCCACCGCTATCCCCATGGAGATTCACCTGGCCTCTCTCCCCTGGTACGTACATTTGATAACCTTCCCTTTCCTTCTCTCTGCCTCTTCCCTCCCCTTTCCCTCCTCTTTCATCCCTCACTTCCATTTCCTCTCTGTTCTCTTTCTTCCTTCCCTGTTCACCCTTTCTCTCCCGACTCTCCTTTTCATCCATCTTTCCCGTTCCTTTTCTCTCTTCCTCCCTCTCTTCCTTACCCTTCTCTCAATCAAGAATCGATTCTCCATTTCCAGTACCGTAATCTCCTGACAATATACCCATGGGTGATTCCTTTAGTTAGTGGGCATATTTCGGGATTCTCTGCACTCGAAATAGGCCCACCCACTCACGTGCAAAATATGTAGTTTACGCTTGCCGTACTACAACAGTCATTCTAGCAACGCTTTACTCCCTGAGTTCTTAGTGAGCAGGAACAATCTCTTCATGTGAGTAGCAAGACACAGCAGGAGTGCTTGATTGAGTGGAGTGTGCAGGTGATCTTCCGGACTTGCCAATTGTGCTGCTGCATCCTAGAAATCCATAATGATAGTGCGCTGTTGGTGCTATGCTAGGTGATTGCTCACACAAAAGATACAAGCATGCAAATTAAGCACATATCGCAACAACTTCTCACAAGACAACTTTTCACGAAAATGGGTGTTGAGTGTATTTTCGAGGATATTGTTGGGAGATTACGGTACTGTTAATGTCTTCCATCCTAGTGCAGTTGAAGAATAACATTTTATTGTCCACCACAGACCAACACATACCAGGCCATCATCATCACAGACCACACATCCACGTATACTGTCTTTACTTACCACTGCGGCTCTATGGAGTGGTCAGACATGGCCACCATTGGGTACAATGCCGCTGGAAAGCTCTATTTCAATCACCCTCTCTCGGGAACAGTGAATGACACGGACATCGCTTGTGCTAATACACCAGCATCACAGTGGAGCAACCTGGTGTACAAACTGAGCATTGAACCAGGTGGATATATAAACTGCTGTAACAAGAGCATTCTTGTATGTATTCACAGATTACAAATTAGGATGCAACCCAAAATTAACCTAGGGAAATACATGCACTTGAAAGTGAAGCATGGCATCAAATATTACTGATTTGGTACTACTGCGTTTCCCAGAAAGCGCATTCAATGTGAGTGTTCCTCAAGGTTCTGTCCTGGGCCCCCATTTGTTCTTGGTGACATTACTGACACCAACTTGTATTGGGGACATTATTCATGACTGTGTAATACAACAATTATTATACGTAGCTGTGCTTTGTGTGGCAAATGCTATTCATAATATTATGCGTACTTGTGTTAATTATTGGATAGATGAGGGGACAAAGGCCAGAGGTGGTAGCTAGCTAGATAGGTGAGGGATGAGGCTAAACTGCAACAGAGGCAACCCAATTTACGCTGAGCAGTGTTGTTGGAATGCTTTGCATTACCTACTTGATTACAACTAAGGGGTGGAGCAAATCGAGGAACTATAACAGTTCTGTCGGCCAAATGCTACTGGAGTAAGTCAGATAGCATGAAAAGTGTGCAGTATATTTAGTGTTACCCATAAGTAACCTGGCCCACTATATGTAGCTATGTATAGTTCAGCCTGCCAAAAGATCAAACCACCTTTGACAAGCCATAAATGGACCAGCTCATTTTTGTCCACTGTACAATCAATAGTTGACTCCATTGTTGATTTAACAATCAAATTGTTATAGGGCTAACTTCAGGTTTAGGGTAGCTAGTAATCGATGGACAACTGTTTGTCTGCTTCTGTCCTGCACAGTCCTTCCCTTCCTGAACTTGAATGTGACACCTGGTGTTGACACAGTGTACGTTGGTCGCATTGACGATGGAGCTTCACAAGCCATTAACATAACAGGGGGCATGCCCTTTGGAAACAGTACACAGATTTCTGCCTATGTGAGTGCTACATGTACTATTCTCAGATGCTTGCCTGCATAATCATTATCAGCAAGCATCTGAGCAAATTCTGTTGCTAGTGGTTAGCTCATTACTGCTCGTACTGCATTGATGAGGCCCAACAAGAGCTGTGTGCATATTGCAGACATACTTTGCATACTTGCAGTGGTAAATTTCATGGTACATGTATAGTAGTGCGTATACATAGTAATGTGCATCCGTGCATCAGTGCATCTGGTAAGTAACTGATAGGAAATGGCACGGATCACAAGCAGTAAAAGAACATGCACGGGAGCACTGTACATGTCCAAAATTCATGGCTTAACTAACCATGCACTGTTTACAACTCGAAGTGCCTAGAGGACACATAATTATGGAAACAGAAACAGTACGACAATTCTTGCCTCGAGAAGCAGTACAATGACACTAGTTTTGAGGCCATACCCTTCACCCACACATGCAAAGGGTGTGACTTTGAGACTAATAATGACACTACAACTACAAATGATCACGTGCTAACTACCACTAGTGATTTTTCGACATGGGCAAAGTCAGGAACCGATAATATCGCAGTAACTGAAATAACTTTTGCCGACAGACAGACAGACAGACAGACAGACAGACAGACGAACAAACTTGAAGGCATTGTTTTACCCCTGCTGCACATGGGGTAAATATCGTAAACTGAAATCCAATGCTGTGTACAGTGGGTGTCTATTGCTGCGGCAAAGGTCAGAGCTGCAGTGCAGAGCTCAGACAAAGCCCTGCAACTAAGATTTGAAATACTATCCTTTAGGTTGGTACCAATGGCATCATTTCCTTTGGGGCGCCATTCCGTGACTATGTCCCTCTCCTCTTCTCTCAATCATCCTCACTTTATCTTGTGGCTCCATTCTGGAGTGACGTGGACATCCGTCGCGCTGGGAACATTTTGTATGAGGTGGTGATACAGGGAGTCACTCAAGAAACTACCGATTTGATCATGCAAGTGAGCAATTTTGTGTCTGATCAAACCAGGTATGTTTTTTCCGGTACATGGATGCTGGTGGCTATGTGGGATCAAGTCCGCCGCTATCCTGGCAGTTCTACTCAGGTATGTATGTTTGATAACTTTCCCTTTCCTTCTCTCTGCCTCTTCCCTCCCCTTTCCCTCCTCTTTCATCCCTCACTTCCATTTCCTCTCTGTTCTCTTTCTTCCCTCCCTGTTCACCCTTTCTCTCCCGACTCTGAGTCTCCTTTTCATCCATCCTTCCCGTTCTTTTACTGTCTTCCTCCCTCTCTTCCTTACCCTTCTCTCAATCAACAATCGATTCTCCATTTCCAGTACCGTAGTCTCCTGACAATACACCCATGGGTGATTCCTTTAGTTAAGAAGGGAGTGGGCATATTTCGGGATTCTCTGCACTCGAAATAGGCCCACCCATTCACGTGCAAAATATGTAGTTTACGCTTGCCGTACTACAACAGTCATTCTAGCAACGCTTTACTCCCTGAGTTTCTTAGTGAGCAGGAACAATCTCTTCATGTGAGTAGCAAGACACAGCAGGAGTGCTTGATTGAGTGGAGTGTGCAGGTGATTTTCCGGACTTGCCAATTGTGCTGCTGCATCCTAGTGCGCTGTTGGTGCTATGCTAGGTGATTGCTCACACAAAGATACAAGCATGCAAATTAAGCACATTGCAACAACTTCTCGCGAAAATGGGGGTTGAGTGTATTTGCTAGGATATTGTTGGGAGATTACGGTACTGTTAACATCTTCCATCCTAGTGCTGTTGAAGAATAACATTTTATTGTCCACCACAGACCAATACATACCAGGCCATCATCATCACAGACCACACATCCACGTATACGGTCTTTACTTACCACTGTGGCTCTATGGAGTGGTCAGACATGGCCACCATTGGATACAATGCCGCTGGAAAGCTCTATTTCAATCACCCTCTCTCGAGGACAGTGAATGACACGGACATTGCATGTGCTAATTCACCAGCATCACAGTGGAGCAACCTGGTGTACAAACTGAGCTTTGAACCAGGTGGATATATAAAGTGAAGAATGTTTCCATGACAAGAGCATTTTTGTATGTGTATATTCACAGATTACAAAGTAATGCAACCCAAAATTAGCCTAGGCCAATACTTGAAAGTGAAGCATGGCATCAAGTATTACTGATTTGGTACTACCAGGAAGTGCCTTCAATGGCCATGTAGAAAGTACTAAGTTTGTATGTGATTGTAAGTAAAGACAAGAAGCTAAATTGCTGCAGCAGTCTTACAGATGAACTACATGAATTGCTTTTAGACATATCGATCAATGTATATTATACCATGCATGTGCGCATGTGCGCATGTGTGTGTGTGTGTGTACACATGCGCACATGTGTAATAATTATGTGTCTGTATCCATTCTAAACTTTGTGTGTGTCTATAGACGGATATCACTCTTTCCACCTCAGTACAAGTGTTGCTGGCTCCTGGTAATATGACTGTGGTCTCTGGTGACACAGTCGATCTGGTGTGTCAGGCATACGGGATTCCCTTACCCAACATTACCTGGACCAAGGATGGTGTACCTTTGAATAACAACTCAATTACTGATCGGATAGCAACTCATGAGGATTTCATCACTGATGGTGGAGTTACCCTATCAAGGTCCTCCTTGCAAATACACAACATTCAACCTTCAGATGATGGGCAGTACAGCTGCGTTGCAGACAATAGTGTTGGCATTCCTGCTGCCTCAGACTTTGAGCTGCTTGTCTACATTCCAGGTACGGTTCAAATTATAGTACATCTGATCACTCAAAGCGCATGAATTGTAGAGTCACCTGCAATCTGTGCAATAAGAATATCAGTAGATAAGCTTTATACAGCAATCCTTCACAGCAACAAGTGCATGTATACTTTGTCGATAATCATCTACATGATCACATTCCCAACTAAGACTACCTTCCATCTACCTCAGCACAAGTGTTGCTGGCTCCTGGTAATATGACTTTGATCTCTGGAAACACTGTCGATCTGGTGTGTCAGGCATACGGGATTCCCTTACCCAACATTACCTGGACCAAGGGTGGTGTCCCTTTGAATAACAACTCAATTACCGATCGAATAACAGATATCATCACTGAGGGTGGAGTTGCCCTAGCAAGGTCCTTGTTCCGAATACACAGCATTCAACCTTCAGATGGTGGGAAATACAGCTGTGTTGCAAATAACAGTATTGGAAATACCTCTACCTCAGACTTCGAGCTGATTGTCAACATTCCAGGTACATCCCATTTACAGCGACATGTTCATTGCTTCCCAGGTATACACATCTTGATGAGCATTGAATAATTGATTTCACAGTTCAGTGCTTGGCCATTGAGGATGACCCACTTGACCCCAACTTTCCAAGCATCTCATTGAGCTGGCCAGAAACTGACATCGCTTCCAGTCATTCACTCCCTTGTCCCTGTCTTGATAACACCGGCCGATATGCTACCCGAAGTTGTGGGGGGAATGCCACTTCTGGAGCCAAGTGGGACCCTGTGGACTTCAGCCAGTGTAACTTCACTGTGACGGGGAGTTTTAGCGTCACTTTGCAGCTGTGTGAGGTATGTTCTGCATGCACCAATGTAGTTATTGGCACCAGAAACCAACCCCAGTGTGGATCGCTTCCAATATTACACCGTGTGTGATACTGGAAGATACTGGAAGTGATCCACACTGGGTCTGGGGCTGAAATTAGTATCACATGAAACCATTTCTTCTTCTGCTAGAGTAAACTATTTGTTGCATTTAATTTACGTAGCTCCCAGGGTTACCACCAGAGCAACGTGCTGAAGCATTGGCGAACATTACTTCCGTGGACGACATCCAGGCAGATGACGTGTCTTTAGCTGCTGATGCCATTGAGAATCTGACAGCAGCTGCAATTACTAATGAGAGGGTATGCGTGTGACTGTATTCAATAGGCATGCAGGTGCATGTATATTAGATCACTTGCTGCTCACATTGCGTAACACAGCATTACCTTAGCACAGTGTGTCCACATTGCACAAGACCTCACCAGAGTGTCACTTGCTGCCCACGTTATAACTATAGGCTATTAAACAATCATAGCTAGTGGAAAAGCTGCTGCAGGCAGCTGCTGTCTCTGTCTGGCGAGGTATTACAGGTTCTACCAATGCTGTGTCTGGTGAGGTATTACAGGTGCTAGCTACCAATGCATGCCGTATGGGAGGTTGGGTGACTACTGACAGCCATACATACATCCACAAGTGTAAAAAACATTAAAAATGTATGGAGATGTAGGGATAGCAGAACAGCAAAAAGTAAGAAAACAATTAAGCATGGATGATGGCATAAAACAGTTCAGTATACAACCCCATCTTACATATCTTTCCACATAATACATGTATAATGAGAAAAGTATGTAGGGTGTTGTATACTGAACTGTTTTATGCCATCATCCCTGCTTGCTGCTTGTTTTCTTAGTTTTTGCTGTTCTGCTGTCCCTACATCTCCATACATTTTTAATGTTTTTTTACACTTGTGCAACAATCATTGTAGTAATCATTTATCACAAGATGATTATTACATTCATCATTAGGGATGGTAAGAATCAACAATCTGTCACATCTGTCACATTTTTATGATAGGTGAGGGGACAGTACCTGGAAAGTATTGACAACTTGGTACAAGCTGATGCTGACGTGATTGCAGAGAGCCAAGAGAGAACACAATCTTCAACAAGGTAATTCAATGTTCGTGACAACCTGCGGTCAACACTACACAAGCATGGAGAGAGACTATTGAATAAATAATTATGTACAAGTAGCTTCGCTCGCTTCGCTCGCTCAGCTACTTCCCCCTCGTTCGCCTGCGTGAGTAATCCGGCGCTGGAAAGCTCTCTGTGCAGAGCTGCTGCTCCCCGATTCGCGTCTGCTTCAGCTGCTGCTCCCTGATTGCGTCCGCTTCAGCTGAGGCACTCCGATTGCGTGCGCTGCTTGCCGCTTGCATCCCCTTCAAGCCTTCAACTGCTCCCCGATTGCGTCCGCTTCGGCTGCTGCTCCCCGATTGCGATCGCTTCAACTGCTGCTCCCCGATTGTGTACGCTTCGACTGCTGCTCCCCGATCGCGTCCACTTCGACTGCTGCTCCCTTCCATCTGCTTGTAGCCCCAACTGTTCTGGAAGATTCCAGCCTGTGCTCGGGCCCAATGTTCTTGAACATTCTTCGCAGAGTTCGAGGTTCAAGTACAAAGGTCGCGCATCACCAGTCTAGTCCCACCCCCCGAACATCCCACTTCCGTCACGCACAGACAGGCACACACAGACACATTAAAATCTTAATGTATTGATGCATAGCAGATCTAATGAGCCAGCACAAAGCTGAAGATCAGAACATCGTTTGCAAGTGTTTGATGTTACGTCATTTCATGATCAATTGCAGGTGCCAGGAATGAGCCTACATGCATGGTTAATGCATGTGCACTAAGTTTATCTTTCCAAATAAATTATTTGTAGCTTTTCACCTCCGTTTACTCTTTATAGGCTGCTTGACAGTCTGACAAACTTTAGCAACAAGTTGGTGATCACAAACGCCACAACTGCCACCTTCACACAAAGAACTTTTGCCATTCGGGCAAATGACATCAATGCAAGCAGTTTCCAAGGTGAAACATTCAGTGTTAATCTTGGTTCGGTGGAGGACACTATGGGCATCAGCAGTGCTATAGGGGAAGAAGCAATTGTAACAGCTTCTGGAAACATGACCTACTTGAACAGAACAGCATCGGTGCGAGTTCCAAGATCAGTCTTTCAAGAGCTGGGACAAGCCGGTGATCAGCAGAGACTGTCGTATGCTGTGTTTTTGAGGGACACACTCTTTCAGTCTTCAGACCAGAACCAAAGTAACCTCACTGTGGGCTCAGTGATTGTTGCTGTGACAGTGAATGGCACTTCTGTGGGTGGAAACCTGTCAACACCAATCACAGTCACGTTCCAAGCAAGCGAGGTCAGTGGTAAAGTACCAACAGTCATTATTTAACTATGCTGTATGTGGTACCATGGTGGTATGTACATGCAGTTACAAATGAACTGTCTAAGTATGACACAGTACGTAGTGCATGCCCCCCCCCCCCCCCCCCCCCCTCCCCCTCCAATGATTGATGCACCTAAACCCCCCCTGCATGCCTGCAGAGTGGTTCAACAGTGAACTAAGGAATGGAGATACAGCCAACATCTATACAGTACAAGCCTTAATGTAGACTGTCTATACAGTACAAGCCTTAATGTAGACTGTCTATACAGTACAAGCCTTAATGTAGACTGTCTATACAGTACAAGCCTTAATGTAGACTGTCTATATAGTACATGATTGCAGGCATGCAGCAGGGGGATGTAGTACCTGACTACAGAGCATGTTGCAATGTATTCACCTCAAGCAAATTGTAACACTGGCATCATCTGCCTGCATGTTTATGTTTCTTTCTTATCGCAGCTTGCTAGCAATGCTACCAGCATCACGTGTGGGCTCTGGGACCGTCAGACTAATGGTTTGTTTCTTGCACTGTAGCTAGCTACAAGTTCATAGTTGCATTTGGGATTTGGGTTGGAATGGTTTCGGGATCAAGGTGTTGCGTTTTATGTCCGTCTGTTCCTATGGGCATTCATAACTCTCATAGAGTTGTCAATGTAACAACGGGTCATTGTACAATGTGATTAAACTGAAACAACTGTCTGTGTTTGCAGTATTGGCACCTAACATAAGTTCACAATTATTAGTTTACATCACAGGAGGACGGGGTGTGTGGATCACTGAATCCTGCCCCCAGAATAACACGACATCAGAATCCTCCCCTGGAACAACACCCCAGAACGACTCACCTGAAATGGAGGAGCAAGCTTTCACAGCTCACTACTCACAGCCAGGGCATTTTGGTCTCTTGTTGGTGAGTTAGATACTCCATAGCAGTTTCATACTCCATAGCAGTTTCATTCATCATTCTGCAACCTGTAATTGTCAGGAATGATTTCTGTGCTTGTATTAACAGGATCTCACAGGGAATTTTGTTAGCCTTCCCCCTCATGTGTATGGAGTGGTCCTGCAATCCTTCTCCTACGTTGGTCTGGCCATCTCTCTCCTGTTCCTCAGTGTATTCATCATTACACATCTTGCATCCAGGTGAACCTATTCTGCTAGCTATACAATGCCACAAGTCAAGGCTTAGCAGTATACGTAGCTTCACTTGTACCTAACAGGACTACAAGGGAGATAGTAGTGGGTCCAGAGATGTTTCATGGTTTCCATGGAAACCCCGATTTGATTGAATAATTCATCTGCAATCAGCAGAGCATGTAAATTATGCGTACACTGGAAAGTTTAACGTACTTAGTTAAGTTAATAGAGTGGTTACCCTGGTTTCAGTGAACTCCCATGCACTGCAAACTAACCAGGTAACACAGGAAGATGATGCATACCTACTGGTAAGTACCATGAAGAGAATGGACAAACATGTCTACCATCCACCATTCCAAAGAGTCACTCCTTCAAATTCTGTCACACTTCATGAAAGAACGTACAAACCTTTCTGTAAAATTTTATGCAAGGCAGACATTTGTCGTAGTATGCATGTGCATGGTACTCCCCCGGTTAGTTATGCATCCATTGGTTGGTTCATTAACCAGAACAGTACAATGTACCATCTGGTAGTGTTAACTACCTGGTTGCAGTGCATGGGAGTTCACTGAATTTCAACTAGAATAACCACTGTATGGGCTATTAGTTTTTCCAGTGATATATACAAACAGATGCATGCAAGTGTGCACACAAGTGAATATATAGCGCAGAAAAAAAGAAGTAACGGCATGCTCAGGCATGCATTGTGCACCTACATACATATGCGAGATAACCATCCTGTGTTTCGCATGGGAAAGGGATGACTTAATGCATAAATAGTACCAATGGTCATGTGAGACTTCTTTTCAGAATCCTGGACCCATGTTCCCGTTTTTAATAAAATCTTGCATCCTAGGAAACTGCGCAAGAAGGAACATGAGCAGATCCTCATCAACCTCTCCTTTGCTCTGATGGGACTGTACCTCGTCTTCATCCTGGGAGCCAATACTGCACCCATCCCACCCCTCTGCGGCATCAGTGCTGCCCTGCTGCAGTACTTCCTGCTGGTCTTCTTTGCATGGACAACTGCAGAGGCCTTCTACCTCTACCAGAAGCTAGTGAAAGTTTTAGGAATGAAGCAAAGATCCCGACTGGTGCTCAAGATTGGACTCATAGTTTGGCGTATGTTTCAGTGTTCCACTAAATAATAATTACGGTCCAGATAGGAGAATAGTCCTTGTTGAGATTCCATTCATGTTTAGTGATACCACCAACTACAATGCTTCAACGCAGACATGCAGGCACTCCAATTCTTAATCTGAAATATGTATACAAAATATTACCACCATGCCTACATCACAAAACATAATTGATGATCATAGCCATGTGTCTGGAGCTACAGGCCATGCATAGATTACATATCAACCAGCTACCCCCAAGGTTCTTGCACTGAGTATATTAAAGGCCACCTGACACGAAATCTGGAGCAGCAAGGCTACCTTGGCATGGTTGGCTTTCAAGCAATCATCAACTTCAGTGTGCTGCAAGTATTGAGCATTTATTCTCAAAACTTCCTTTCGTGCTCTTGCTTTAATTGGTTATATAGTTCTGCAAATATAATTACACTACATGTCCAGTATGTGTCTGGTGCTCACCCCCCTGTTCAGCTGTGTTCTAATGTTCACAAACCATGGTACATACTCTACAACTGCAATACCAGTAGTTGTGTGATCGCTATCATTGTACACACGCAGTGGTTCCATTGGTGATAGTTGTAGTGTGTGCAGCCCCTGGATACAAGTTCTACTACCAGGAGAGCAAGTCTGGCTTGTAAGTAACTTGTGCATTATGTGTTTCTGAAAAGTATGAACTGTCGAGCATTCCCAGACAAAAACTGCAACTGCTGAGTCACACAGTTACTTCTATTACTTAACGGATAATGATATTTTATTTTCAGTTGTCGCTCCTGGGGCTTACCCTTCTACATTGGTCTGATTGCACCGTTCGTCATCCTCTACATCCTCAACTGGATAGTGTTTGTCCTCGTTATGATATCCGTTTGTAAGCACTCATACAAAAAGACTGGCAGCACAGCAAAACAAGACACTTTAGCATTTGTCCGAAAAAATGCTACGATTGCTTTCAGCCTCGCAGTGCTATTTGGACTGGGTTGGGGGTTTGGACTGGCAGCTAGTGGTACTCCATCCAAAGAGGCCACCTTTGTATTCCAGCTCCTTTTCACAATCTTTGTTGGTTGTCAGGGACTACTGATATTCATTCTCCACGGCATTCGAAAGGAGGAAGCTCGAAACGAGTGGAAAAAGTGGTTTTCCACAGCCACTAGCAAGACGTATGAGCTCTACAGTGGTGTTTCAAGATCCGCCTCAACTGCACCATTATCCCAGCATACAGAATCTCAGCCAACCTCTCCTTCAAGTTCAACGTACGACATGCAAACCCTCTCAAAGTCAGGCACACTGCCCACCGAGGTGTCCAAAACAGACTTCAAAGCTGGAATTGATGATGAAAAGGGGGAAAGTCTATCAGAAACCAATATCATTGAATCTACTGGAGTTAGTGGACAGGGACCTCCTCGCAAGCGAAGCCTCATCCAGGCAGCAGTTGATAGTATTAAGATTCCAGGGAAACACGGGAAGTACGACATGCTCAAAGCCAGTGAAACCCCTCCCCCACAAAGGAAGATAGCTCTTCAGTCGTTAGCTGAAGCTCCTGAGGGCACCACGGAAGATGGAAGTGACGATAAAAAGGAAACAGAGATTACCAAAGGCCTGTTGGATGCTTCTGCTCCTTCCAAGCAGCATGCACGTCGTGTCAGTGCCCCAGAACCTCGAGTAACAACCGATGCAGCATCTTCAGAATCCAAAGAGGCTCGCAAGCCTCGTAGATCCTGGCTACCTCCATTCAAAGGGAGATCTGGGCAATACGATCTTATCTCCCACGAGAGTCTGCCCTTTCATGCAGAGAGGTACAAGAAAAAGCAGAGCGGCAGCAAGTTAGCCAAGAGCCTGTATGAGCTTGAGGAGGAGGAGAAAGAGACGGAGGAGGCTAAGCCACTGCCGTATGACACCACTGCTGCTCATACATCTGATGCCAATGGCTCAGAGAAGTAAATAAAGTAGGATTATGTAAATCCCTGCTGCAAATACTGTAGAGGTTATAGTTTTTGACGTTTAGGGAGTGTATACGCATTCCATATTTTCTGCTGCTGTACTTAGCAAGTTTTATACTATTGGCCTGTATGCTGCTTCAATCGCTTACTAAGTTCGAGTCTATGAAGTCCCAGGAATGATTTCACCCGCGCACATCTGATTGCATCAACTATAGCATTAACATAAAAGAATCATGCATGATATAATTATAAGACATTGTGCTGCAGCTGCTGTAGTCCCATCGTAGTGGTATTACTAGTAAGTACTTAGTGATCAGCGGCGATACCATGCACACGTAAAATAACTCTCAATCTTCTTGTTATCCCGCTCAACTTTTGTCAGACACTTCGGTAGTAACACAGCATAGTACAGCAGTTTGCCTTATCCGTGTCACTGGTGACACTCAAAGCCTAGCGGAGAGAAAACTATTTCTTTGACGTCATTTGTGATTGTGATTGGTTAGGTCAGCATTCCAACCTGGGGACAACTTGATTGTAGGCATATGCCCAGAACTTTCCTTGCTCTAGATCTCCCAGTGCAAAGGCTCTGGTTCCAAGCCTAATTTTGGCTCTGATTGTGTTGCAGACTCTACGGCTATTACTGTATTGTGTACCTTGTGCTTGATGACTCTGTAATGTCTCAGTCCTCTTGTTCTTTATGTAATGCCCTAATGCCCAAATACTTGATCTTATTGTACCGTTGCTAAGGATGTATGCTGGCCTGTTAGTATTTAAAGGAACTGACTATTTCTGTGATTGTTGCACTGATGGATATAATGAAAGTTTGATGGCCACATTACAACAGATTGTAACATAGCTAATGGGACTATAATCAGTCATGGGTGTGGCGTACCGGTAATAGGTCATGTGAGTTGCATAATAGGTCACGTGATTGAGCACAGTAGGTAATGTGAGTGAGCACAATAGGTCATAGGTATAAAGAAGTGTCATTTACGACTGTTAGTCTGTAGGTGAAATAATGATTCAAGCGTTAGGCATTTACATACAGATTATGGGTGTACTCTTATTGTGTGATCTCTGCCCACACACAGGTGTCCTATGGCAGCACTTCAGGCTCTGGTAGGAGCTACAGCTGCCGGTGACTAATTGAACAGTCAGAATGGCGGAAATCCTAGAACTTCACCCAGACCTACTTCCAGCGGGAGCCTCTCCCCTCCATCTTGCTGCTAACCGAAAGGACGTTGATTGCCTTACAGATCTGCTGCAAACAGACTGCTCTTTGATCAACGAACTTGACCAGCATGGCCGCACCCCACTTGTGGTTGCCATCAAGAATGGCCGGCTGGATGCAGCACGGGTGCTTATCCAGTACGGAGCCAGTCTAGATGTCAAGTGTGGAGAGGATGACCAGACTGTGCTACAAGTTCTTTCCTTGCCACTATTCCACTCATTTGTTGGGAGCCTCATTCAACAGGAGACCACATTACCATTTACCCCTGAATCTTTAGTCCCACTGCTGCCAAGGGCTGCGTGGGATGGTAACGTGGACTTACTAGTGAAGCTGGTAACTCAGTACAGTGTTGATGTGAACTGCAAGGACCACTTGCAGCAAATAGCACTCCACTATGCCTGCCAGAGGGGTTATGTGGAGTGCGTCAATCTCTTGGTGCAATTCAATGCTGACAGATTAGCCACTGATTCCAGGGGGTCTACTGCACTTCATATGGCCTGCACTACAGGTGACGTAGAAGTTGTCAAGGTAGTGTTGCAAGTGGAGCATGGTCTCAAGGACGTGTTAAACGCACACGACATTCTTAACCGTACACCAGCTCACGTTGCTTTGTACTCCAAGCAGTATGAAGTGCTACTCTACATCCTAACCAACTTCAGTCACCATCTTGACCTAACACTGGCCGACCGCGATGGCCATACACTGCCAGGCCTTCTGTTCACATTCCGGTGCAGCTTGGGTGTCGTTCCAGACCCCTACAAACACACCTTACCCTGCTTGTGCAAGGAAGAGGCTACGTGGCTATTACACATAGGAGTAGTTCAAAGTGACCTAAAGCTTTGCTCTTTCTCCATTGAACAGAGAGCTGATGTCAACTGCTTCGACTACATGCAGCAGTCTCCGTTGCTTCTGGCTGCAAAGCTTGGTTGTTTAGAAATTTGTGAGCTTCTAGCTAGGCATGGAGCAGATCTGAATGCATCTGACACTGCTGGTAAGACCCCCTTGGTCTATGCCTCTGAGCTTGACCGATTGGAAGTAGTAACATTCCTCCTTTCACTGGCAGTTTCCGAGATTGAGAGATTGACGCACTCCTTTCACTGGCAGTTTCCAACCAGTTACTGCAAGCTCTACTCAAACATTTTGAAGGCAATCTCTCGGCTCCTAGGCCCAGCAACTGGCAAAAATGGCTAGCTCTCGCGGCAGTGAGTGCTACTGAGGAAGCTTTTGGGCAACTGGTTGAGGCAATATGCCCTTCTGATTGGTTTGAGTGCTTGGCTTCCGGGGATGATCCCAGCAATCACCTTGCTCAACTGCCCATCCCACAAGAGCAAACGTTTCTTCCCCTGTATGCTGAGGAGGAACCTGACTCCGAGGCTGAAGCATCAATCAAGAAGATGAGATCGGCTTCATTCAAGGCTGTAAGAAAAACTGCAAAACCTTTTGAATGCAAGCTACGAGCCTCCCACAAATCCTTCAAGAAGCTTGCCACAACCAAGGCTGGGCCATTTGATGTGGGCACATCACGTTGCAAGTTCCTCCGCCAGAATGTGACAGGATATCGTCCACTGTGTGTGGCTGTACGCCATGGTAACGAAGCTGTCTTCAGTTTCATTCTGTCAAACGCCAATAGTCAGAACAGTCGAGACAAATTGTTGGCCTTGGAAGATGACGGATGTAGTCTGCTTCTATTGATTGCCCAAAAGATCCAAATCTTTGCTGGAGCACTGGGCAAGCTTGGGCTGTACTCATCCCTCCAGGAGAAGCTGCAGGAGCAGTTCAGTTCCGCGAATGGTGTAACCATTGAGGAGGTTTTGATACACAGCACTTTTGTTCCCACTGGTGAGTGCTTACATTGAGATGTGCTATTGTGTAACTTCATTGTGTAGATTTTGCTGACAGTGTGTAGATATAAATGCATACACTACAAAAGTCATGTATCATTGTTCCCAGTTTCGGTACACAGTGTAGAATCTGTATTGAGATAGCAGTGCAGTAGTGGATTAATGGAATTGTTTCTCTACCGCAGGAGACCCAAACCACTTCACTAAGAATTGGTAGGTATTATATGGTCTGTAGTATAATTATTTCCTGATGGTTGTTTCAATTTGGTTATTGGTAGTAGTGCTCACTGTAGCCTCGTTCCCACGCGGCCTAGGAACGAGGCTATGCTCACTGTCTATCATCAACATTCAAACTGATCATAATTCTCGAATCTTATCTGCAGGCCGGTTTGGTACGTTGAGCAGCAAGCATCTAGCTTGTGTGAGAGACTTGGTGAAGGTGAGTGTGGAGGTGCGTGTGAAGTTCTGGTGATTGTTGATACTGTACAGAGGGAGGGAATGGTTTGCGTGTGTGTTTGTATGGAGGAAACTGTGACCGTAATTAACTGCTGACAATTGTGAAGACATTGGAGCATGTGTTGACTGCTCCCAATATTACTTTGAAAAATGGTATTTTGTGTCTGGATAGAAATGTGGTGCTGCCTGTAATGTCCAACTGCTCGTGACTATTGTAGTGGTTGCTAAATGTAAATACTTGATGTATGGTGGTGGCTGTGATGTATTGCTTCTGGTAGCAAAGGCCGACTTTAATTGGCAATAGAATGAGTCTGACAGCATTGAAATACAAGGGCTATATATACTGTGCATGTACAATAAGAGTTGTTCATATGCATCAACTGCAATTAGTCCACCTGTCGGCCACAACATCAAAATAAGAATAGCTACATATCAATACATTGTCTCATTGTCTCAAACTCTACAGTGGCAATCATGTATGATTGTTACTGACAAGCTTTATTTACTCGATGTATGCAGTATGGTTATTTACTTGCTTTCTTCCTCGTTTCATGCATGCATTAGGTCCGCTATCCCTGTCTGTCGAAAGGGACAGGAAACAGCTGATGAAACTCATCCTGGAATGGTAAATTGACTCTGCCTTGCTCATACCTATCCTAGCCTTGTTCCCAGGCCCTCTCCTCCCACATGGCTTGGGAACGAGGCTAATACCTATCCTTGCACGGAATGATTTCACCCTTCAAGTGGATCAGTCGGTCTGTCTGTCTGTTTGTCTGTCTGTGTGAGAAGTGGGAGGCAACAACAAACTGGCTCACTGAGCTCTTGACCAAGATGCAAAATTTTAATGACACACAACGTTACAACCTGAATTGGTCTTCTTCAAATGTCAACTGTGTGTCTGTCAGTCTGGCTGTTTTTTGTTGACTTTTGGGGCCTTAACAGCGAATCCGGTCTCCTTACAGCTCTAGAGTTGCCACTCAGATACGATCTTAACAGCATTTCTGTACTTGATTGTTAGGAAAAGAGGCCATTTTGCTACCATATGCATACAGCATATTTATATTTCTCCATATGCATACAGCATGTTTGTATCCCACAGTCACAATCCAATATAAGCAGTGCACGGGGCAAGTACATGTACTCTGCCCTGGTCTCCATATACACAAGTCATCATGGCTGTGGATGCACTTGTACTCTACAGTTTGTTTTTTTTTGTTTTTTTTTGGAGTCAAGAAATTTTGTGGGTCAACCACAGGTACAGGACAAAACTTGTACTCTACAAAACTTTCAAAACTTGTACTCTACAGTTGTTTGCATGTTTTCAGGCCTGCATGTCTATTTAGCACACACACCTGCTATCTCGATCAGTGTATTGTCTCAGTTGTACAAGTATGATAGTACTTATTCCACGGACCTATTCATTTTATTACTAGCTGCGGCCCATCCCTGGTCGCTGCCACTGGTAGTTACGACCGCCTGCTGTATACTGCAGTCCACTTCAAGTGCCTATGGGCTGTGCAGCTGCTGTTGGCACATGGTGCCTCTCCTACTGCCAAGTACAAAGGGAGGTGGGTATGGATGTGTGTGTATGGTGGGCTAGCTAGTGAAACAGGTATACAGGGCAAACTCACTCATGCATATAGCTAGCTTTGTTCCCAAGCTGCTTCATAGGCAGCTAGAATTTGGCTTGCCCCAATTAACACACCGGTAGGAGATTTAGATCACTGTTGCAGACTCTACGGCTATTACTGTATTGTGTACATTGTGCTTGGTGACTGTAATGTCTCAGTCCTCTTGTTCTTTATGTAATGCCCTAATGCCCAAATACTTGATCTTATTGTACCGTTGCTAAGGATGTATGCTGGCCTGTTAGTATTTAAAGGAACTGACTATTTCTGTGATTGTTGCACTGATGGATATAATGAAAGTTTGATGGCCATATTACAACATATTTACAAGAGGACTGAGACATTACAGAGTCACCAAGCACAATGTATACACAATACAGTAATAGCCGTAGAGTCTGCAACAATCACACACTGCAATATTATCGTTTGTAGGTTCATTATTTAGCGATTTTTTTTCCAATTTGCTAAGATTCGCTACAATTAGTACCCACAAATAGTAGTTACCTTATAAGGTATCAACCTCCAACTATATATGTACATGTGCGTGTGGTACACTGTATACATGCTGTAAACCACAAGTGTTTTTTGCGTGCAGCCTGAGGGGGGGATGCTAGGTGCAACAGTGCTTCAAGGTGACCTGTTCTTTTCTTTTCCAACATGCAGATATGCCCTCACTGAAGCTGCCAGGCAGTGTCAGGTGGAGATCATCGACCTCTTACTTCAGGAAGGCTTCTCACCTTTCCTTGCACTCCCAGAATTGGAGCACCTTTGCTCCTCCCTCTGCCCCACACTAGTCACCCTAGCTAATCAGGGGTTTTTTGCACCAGTACAGAAGCTAATTGATGGTCTTCCTATGACAGATAAGCTCTGGTGTACATGTACTCGCAATGGGCCTAGGCTACTGTATGTTCTAGCCTCGCTGAAGGCACAAGATCTTGTCCTTTCCTTGGTCCAAAGCTTTCTCTCGTTTTTTTGCAAATCTGTGGCAGATTGGGAAAAAGCTAGCAACAAGTCTAGATCTGATGTCTGTATGTGTCTGAAACAACTTCAGAAGTATGTTGTTGCTTTTCGGTCATTTCACGATGTTGAAATCGACCTTCTTATTGAGCTGGTCATCTACACAAAGCTGTTGATTTGCAACCTAGAGGTAGATTGTTTGGGATTCATCTTCCACACACTCTGTCGACTGGGCAAACGTGATCTCATACAGCTGATGCTTGAAAACGCCGGCGATGTCAGTAGCACTCTGGTGAACAAGCTTGATACTCAGCAGAGGTCCCCACTGTTTCACGCTGCTTTTGGTGGCCACCTGGAGATCATTCATCTCCTAATGGATGAATGCTGCATTGTCTATTCTGATTCATCTCAACCGCCAATTTTGGCTCTCATTCTGTACTTTGCCCTTGCTCAATTTTCAGATGAGCATCTTGGTGACAACTGTGGCAAGGTAGAGAGGTCAACACTGAACAGCAAAATATGCTTCTTGGAACATCAGCTTGAAGAACCTCCAACCCGTTTGTTTAGCCATGCATTCCAAAGTCCGGAAAAATGTGAGGAACTGGTACAGCTCCTCATGCCCCCAGATACCTCCATACTTCAAGAGCTACTGAAGGTAACTGGTGTTAAGTGTCAGGGCTCTCCTGTTCATCTTCTTTGGCTGATTTCTTCATGTCGTAGTTTGCAGCCACTTGAATACTTTCTAGCAAAAGTCGCCGCAGACTCCCCTATCCTTTCCAAAGGAGTAATAAAAACTGCAGTACAATTTGAAAGACCTACCATGTGGAGGGATAATAATTATACCATCCTTGATGATGCCATAACACTGGCTCCTACCTGCTCAGACCAGTCGTCATCAGTATCATACGATCTTGTCTTGGCCCGTTATGCTTCTGTCTTAGCCTTGAATGAGGTGAAGCTGGCAGCCCAGAAGGGGTACTGGAACGTAGTGCTGGAGGCAATATCAAAGTTTCCTGATTTGCGGCTATCCTATGCACTCTCAGCCCCTGACCTCTTGAAGAGTTTTCAGTGGGTTCTCTGTCATGCTGCAAAGTTGGGTAGAATCGAAATTCTCTCCTCTGTGTGCAGCACATTTGGGAATGATTTCGTGCTATTTGAAGAGCAGTGTAGACCACTTAGTGTGGCAATAAGGCATAACCATCTTGAGGCAGTTGATATTCTAGTGAAGGCAGGAGATGCCTTAGACGTGGCACTCGAGGTAGCTGTGAAGTTTGGCAGGACAGATGCTTTCAAAATGCTACTTAGTCATGTGAGGCACGATCAGAAGGGAATTCTCTCTCGATCTGTAGAGAAACTTGCCTGTATTGCAGGAAGATACAATCAAACCAACATTATCAAAATGCTCTTGACGATGTACGAAGACACAGAACTGATGATCGGTTGTGAGTTTCCAGAGCGAACCTTGTCCTTCTGGTTCCTGATCCTCCTTGAAGCTACTAGGCATGGCCACGAGAACCTTGGTCTCCAGGCTGTGGCGTGCATCTCTGAAACTCAAATGAAGGAGGTCGCGCAGCACATCAGGTACAAAGATGTTCTCTACTGGTGCTGTTACTGGGGAATGTTGAACCTCCTGGGCTGTGTACCCTTCACATCGGCACAGCTCCTGAAGCGAACCCACAGTGGCACTTCACCCTGGGAGTGTGCTATTGCAAATGGCCATATTGGAAAACTTTCACATCTTTCAAACTTTCTCGAAATACCTGATAAGTTTGATGAGTGGCTTGCTGATGGTCCATTGTGTGCATCCGAAGGTGGTATTAATGACTACTACTCCATTGGTTTGCTTTTCAAGTAATTATTATTATTAAACATATCATTCACACCACAGATATAGGTGTATATACAAAATGAGACAATTATTATAATTAGTTACTTGAAGCTACACGTGCCATTTGATCTAATATACAACAATTAAAACCAGGAACATAAATAGAATTGTCTCTAATCTCCCTAATCAACCGAGCTATTGCATAATCCGAACATGTGTAATTACGCACAAAAGAAAAACATTTTATTATTATAACCTATGTAATTGCGACAAGAAGACAAAACTGAAAACACCGAATGCACGAGTTTGTTGTTGGAAGATTTGGCTCTGTGAAATAATTTACAAAAACGATTATAACAAACATTATACACACTAGAAACGACATGGAGAATCCCAGCATGCATGAGAATTATACGGCAAGGACCATATCCTCTGCAAAACTTTGTTCATACAGACATCAAGACTCTTAATTGAGGGAGAACTCAGGTCCCATATTGCACAGCCATAGAATGACATACAATAGGAATGCAAGAGGTATGACAGAACCTCCGGAGTACAAAAAGCAAAACGATGCAAAGTACAATTGGCTCGCTTAATGAAATCAGAGCGACACCTTTGAATGTCCAAATCGTCCTGAAGGTTCTCTTGCAGGACATGACCAAGATGAGATACAGACTTCTCACACTTAATGAACTTGCCACAGAATTTGAAAGTATCACACAGTTCAGAAGACCTCTGATAATAAGTCCTCTGTTCTCTTGTGGAAATAACTTGACATCTCTTATAAAGTTTGAGCACATTTTATCAGCATCAGTGTAGGTTCTCCAGTATCGATTATAGTTAGAACCATTAAAGCCAAAGGTGGTGTATGAGAATTGGGGTGCTTCTGTGAAGATATCACGAATTAAAGGAATTCCTGTGGCTCTAGCTTCTGACACAGCATACTTGAGCAATAAATAACAACGTTAAAGAGGCTTTGAAGACTACTACATGTAGTGCAGTGAAGGATGCTAGTGTGACAATGCCGAGGAAGCTTCCAAGTTCTTCTCAACAGATGGTTTCAGGTTGCGTTGCGTGTAAAACGCGGAACGTGGAATGGAACATGGAATGGATCGCGGAACGTATGTAAAATGTCGTAATTGGGGCGAGCCTGAGCGAGCCCCACATAGACGAGTTTGCTGTAAATTTTCTATATATATGTATCGTACGTCGTGCCGTAAATCACTTCCTGGTCGTATTTTGCGTGTTCTTGCGTCATGCGTTATTTCCAACCTGAGCTGAGTTCACTTACTTCCTGCATGCTCGTGCGTTGATATCATGATGTCGCGCCGGTGTAACTGAGACGCGAACTACGAACAGTCTATACTTCAACAAGGCCTTGCAAGGATGGAGACTAATAGTAGCGGGGCGGTGAGTGGCTAACAGAGACCGCTCCTGGACCTACCTGCCAGACTGCTTCAAGTGCACGAAATCAATGATTAGTGCGGTCATAACTTTCTCTGGTGTGATCTGTGTCTGTGTCCTTAACTCTCTGTCAGACTCACATTCTGATGACATGCACATGCAACTGCTCCATGCACATTCAGTACCTGCATGTACTCGCTCAGGCTCGCCCCACAATGTTCTGCATTCGTCTAGTGATAGCTAATTGGAGCTGGCGCGAGCGAGTCTCACGCAGTCAAGTCATGGTAACAATCATATCGCGAGAGAGAGCTCAGCCTAGGCGCCTGGCCACGTGAGACTACCGGCAGGTTGTATGCCCTGGATGTGAGAAGTTCACAGTAGACAACAAGACGTTAGCTAGTTGACATGACTATATGCCATCCGAGTGAAGCAGGGCTATAATTACGGTCTTCGAGTGACGCGTGGGCGGGCCAGCATAGCAGCACAGCTAGGTCTATAGCACTAGCACGGTACACGTTCATACAGCTTACACTAGTGATGTGCTCGCGCTTTAATATTCGTCAGAAGACAATAGCCCTGCTTCACTTCGCGGATCGGGGTCATGTAGACTTTGGCGTAAAATGGTAAACATTGCCTTTGTGCATAAAGGGAAAATTTTACGCCATTCATGCCTTTGTGCATAAAGGGAAAATTTTACGCCATGGCTGTCGTTATGTACATAACGACAGCATTTTACACCATGGGGTTTGGCGTAAAATCCCCTTGTGAAATGGTGTGACCACTTTATACAATGTTGCATATACATAAAGGGAGAATTTTACGCCAATGAACTAAACGAATGGGGTTACCCCTAATGGACCTAATTGACAGGGCTCACCCATCCAGGTTCATGGTACCAACGGCGTAAAATTGTCCCTTTATGTGGCATAAGTTGCTTATACATAAAGGGAAAATTTTACGCCAACGAACTAAACGAATGGGGTTACCCCTGACGGACCTAATTGACAGGGCTCACCCCATCCAGGTTTATGGTTCTGTGATGCAAAAAATAATAATTGACGATTGTCATCAGCCACCATCTCTCTTGACTTGACTCTTTCACTGCCTATATGCTCTATTATCTATGCTATATGCCGACTGCATGCGCAGGCTCGCTCATGCCAGCCCCTTAATTAACTAGACTTATTAGGACATTTCACATACGTTCCACATTCCATTCCACGTTCAATTCCACGTTCCATTCCACTTTCCGCGTTTTACACGCAACCGTTGTTTCACGCTCCTACATGTACCTTTCTTCCGCTGTCTACCTCATTATGTGCTCCTGGTAGTTATACATGTATAATGCAAAAGTAGGTTTTCGTATACTGAACTGTTTTATGCCATCACCCCTACGGGCCCTACCTTGTTTAGTTTCTTTGCAGTTCTGCCATCTCTACATCTCCATACATATTTCCTGCCTTGTTTAGTTTCTTTGCAGTTCTGCCATCCCTACATCTCCATACATATTTTAATGTTATTACACTTGATTACCTGTCAGTGCCCCAGAGCCTCGAGTAACAACCGATGCAGCATCTTCAGAGGCTCGCAAGCCTCGTAGATCCTGGCTACCTCCATTCAAAGGGAGATCTGGGCAATACGATCTTATCTCCCACGAGAGTCTGCCCTTTCATGCAGAGAGGTACAAGAAAAAGCAGAGTGGCAGCAAGTTAGCCAAGAGCCTGTATGAGCGTGAGGAGGAGGAAGAAGAGGCAGAGGAGGCTAAGCCACTGCCGTATGGCACCACGGCTGCTCACACATCTGATGCCAATGGCTCAGAGAAGTAAATAAAGTAGGATTATGAAAATCCCTGCTGCAAATAGAGGTTATAGCTTTTGATGTTTAGGGAGTGTATACGCATTCCATATTTTCTGCTGCTGTACTTAGCAAGTTTTATACTATTGGCCTGTATGCTGCTTCAATCGCTTACTAAGTTCGAGTCTATGAAGTCCCAGGAATGATTTCACCCGCGCACATTTGATTGCATCAACTATAGCATTAACGTAAAAGAATCATGCATGATATAATGACATTGTGCTGCAGCTGCTGTAGTCCCATCGTAGTGGTATTACTAATGTACAGTCCACTTCTGCATCTTTGTTTGGGGGTTTGCATTAATGGTAGATGTAGATATTCAGAGGTGAAAGGCTGCATGCTGAAACATTACCGTACTTCTGGGCTTACTTACATACCAGATGTGGAATCATGGCTCTATTGGTAAAACACTGGCTATAGATACATTACTACATTAGTACTATTCACCATCATGAATACAAGATTCCAGGAATGGAAAAGGGGTGGAAGATATGATTGGGGGTGGATATACAGAGGTTTTCAATGATCTTGCAACTGAATTTGTAGAACGGAAGTCACATGACAGCACTTCTCTGACCAATCAGCGTCTAGTAGTCACAAGTTGTCATGCATGCGAGCTAAGTACAGTATATGTAGCAAGTTTACTGTCAGCCAGCATAATGCTGGGCATTGTTAACACCGAAGAGATGAGGATCAGAATATTACTTGCAAGTCTTCATGTTAAGCCATTTTACCTGCCTAATGCACACCTTTCGCATACAATATCAGGACATTATGTGGTCTCTATTTACTCTTTATAGGTTGCTTGACAGTCTGACAAACTTTAGCAACAAGTTGGAGATCACAAATGCCACATCGGTCACCTTCACACGGACAACCTTTGCCATTCAGGTGAATAACATTAATGCAAGCAGTTTCCAAGGGGAAACATTCAGTGTTAACCTAGGATCAGTGGAGGAAGCTGTGGACATCAGCAGTACTATAAGAGAAGAAGCACTCGAAACAGCTTCTGGAAACATGACCTATCAGAGCAGTACAGCATCAGTGCGAGTTCCAAGATCAGTCTTTCAAGAGCTGGGACTAGTTGGCGATCAGCAGAGATTGTCTTACGCTGTGTTTTTGAGGGACACACTCTTTCAGTCTTCAGACCAGAACCAAAGTAATCTCACTGTGGGCTCAGTGATTGTTGCTGTGACAGTGAATGGCACTTCTGTGGGTGGAAACCTGTCAACACCAATCACAGTCACGTTCCAAGCAAGTGAGGTCAGTGGTAGAGTTATTATACCGGTAGTCCTATTAGCTATGCTATAACATACACTGACAGCTGAATTGTGTATGACAAATATTAATTGTGCAGAGTTTCCATTAGTATTGCAGTAGTGCATGCATGTACTAGTCTATATTATCAACTGTAGACATTGCATGGCTGTTTCTCTAATCCTTACTTTGCTATTGATCCACTGTACTGACTGTGGTACTATAAAGGATATTACACTCCTGGTAGGGGAAAAATTGTGCCACGTAAATAATATAATCCAACATAATATAAATAATGTTTGGTTATAGTATACCACATCAAGCAAGAATGTAGCACTGTAATCAAAAGGCTGATGAATTTTCAAGTTCATTGTGTATTGTGTTGTTTACTTTCAGAATGCTACCAATGCTTTAAACATTTTGTGCGGGCTCTGGGATCGTGGAGCTAATGGTTAGTTCGCTATGGTATAACTGCACATTTTATTATTACCCCATGCGCGCATGCTCAGCAGGGGGTTAAGTGATTGGTTTGTGTCCGTCTGTCTGTGGAGCACAAAATCAAGCACTTTCAGCAATGAAGGCCTTGTTGAAGGCTTAGTTCAGGATAGAATTGTCAGAATTCAGAAAATAGTAGTGTCTACATAACTCACCAGAGAGCCACTCGAGAGGCTGAGAAAAGCTGCGTGAAAGTCGTGCTTCTAATATTATTTATACAACTTGACCACACCCTATTTCTAACATTTACTGCCACAACTTACGGTATCTCCGACTATCTCATTCTGCATGCTGACATCGCTGTATCGGTAGGCCTAGCTAGCTCATCGTGCATGCTGTATGAATAATCGGCAGTAGGCCTGCCTAGTACCTGTATCAAGTCAAAGTAGCGCACGGGGTACGTGCGCTGCTGAGCACTTCTAGTTTGAATTGTGTTTGATTGTAACAGGATGCAGATTGAAATGACTTTTGGGATCAAAGTGCTGCCTTTCTACATCCATCTGTTTCTATGTAATTATAAGCACTGTATTGTTCGGTTGACTGGTCAGCTCTAGCTAGTTAGCTATGTACTCAATTAGGCAATTGCGATGGTGACTACACAATTTTGCATCACAGGAGGTGTGTGGAAGCTTTGCAGTGAATCCTGCTACCAGAATAACAGGACATCAGACACTAGAACGACTCAAACTACCCAATTGCAACCTCAAAATGACTCATCTGAAATGAAGAAAAAACCCTTCACAGCTCACTACTCACAGCCTGGGCATTTTGGTCTCTTGTTGGTGAGTCCTCCACATGTACAATAATAAGATCCCTTCTGAGTGAGTATGATTGTACTATACTTTGGCTATTCTAACCAATCAGGTTACAGTATTTGTGAGAAATAACGGGTCATATATCCCGCAGCCGGCTGCGCGCGTATACTGTAAGCTATCGCATGCACAAGAAAGCAAAGAGCTATAGCTTTGTTAGTCTAGCCAAGGGCTCGTGACTTTACCACTGCCTCAGTCAAGTATCACGGATGCCTCTGCCACTGATCGGTGAATGCCTACACCACAGTATCTATGTCTACACAGTGTACTCACCTTAGAATAGCCTAAGCATAGTATAAGTTAGTTGTATCCCTGGCCAGCGGGATGTAAGTATGGGTTATATCCCGGGATGTAAGACCCGTTATATATCGCAGGAAAGGTCAGTGCTTGAGTGGAGCCAAGGAAGTGCCGAGGGCGCAGCCCGAGGCACTTCCAAGGCGGAACGAAAGCACTGACTTTTCCCGAGGGATATAAGGGTCTTACATCCCGCTGGCCAGGGATACAACTAACTTATACTATGCTTAGGCTATTCTAATCTGCACGAACTGAATGTCTTCATTACAACAGAGGTAAACAACAGACAAAATCACTTAGAGGATCAGAATAAAGGTGACAAACATGAAGCTTTGACTATGCTTCGTAGCATAGTAAGCGCTTTACCATGCAACTGAGATATGCACTGATACATGTGAAAGAGCATGAGTATGATCTATGCGAAAGAGTATGATAGTGGTGTGATGACTCGGTTGCACAGGGTGGTAGAGCTAGCGTGTCAAGTGGATAGGGTGCGCCGTCTTGCCTGTTCACCTCCACGATAAATTTGGCAAGGTAGTTATCGAGGTTATGTGTGCTGAGTTTTTCGATGATACACCAGTTTGTAGTCTTCTTCGTGTTGAGAGGTATGCGCTGGTCAATTAGCTTGCGGATCTGCTCCTTTTGCGCCGGAGGACCAAAACGCTGGACAGTCTGCCTCTTCGAGAGTTTAAAATCCTCGGCATCATCCACGTCAGCCATTAGCTACCAAGTCGCTGTAGTTAGTTCTCAGCAGCTCACTCCTAGCTATAGTTCTCAGCAGCTCACTCCTAGCTAGTTCTCAGCAGCTCACTCCTAGCTAACTAATCCAAACCGCCTAAAACTGCCCAAAACCGCTTTTTATCTGCTTTTAAATCTGCTGCATAACGACGGTTGCCATGGGTCTCGTTGCTAGCTACGAATCTGATTGGTCTGCTGCTTTGCAGCAAATTCTGGGCTTACGTAGTTAACAGGTCGTGCACATGCGTGCACAGAGCGGCATGTATGACCCTTTATTTCCCGCGAATACTGTATCCTGATTGGTTAGAATAGCCTAAGTATATTATAAGACCCGTTACATCCCTTGGGAGAGGTCAGTGCTTTCGTTCCGCCTCGGAAGTGCCTCGGGCTTCGCCCTCGGCACTTCCTCGGCTCCACTCAAGCACTGACCTCTCCCGCGGGATATAACCGGTCTTATATCCCGCTGGCCAGGGATATAACCTATACATATTCCATGTGCATTCTCTAAATATCCCTGGCCCTTCATTTGCCATCCTACAACTTACCAGTAACTTCTTGCATTTGCAGGATCTCACAGGAGAGCCTCTCCCTCCTCAGTTGGGGGAGGTCCTGAAAGCCTTCTCCTACGTTGGTCTGGTCATTTCTCTCCTGTGCCTCAGTGTATTCATCATCACACATCTTGCATCTAGGTGAGTCTAATGCCAGAAACGTAATCAGTGGCTTCCACTTTTATGAGACTCAGCTGCAATTTGTACCTTGCAGGAGTAATTCCATTCAGGAGAGAGTATCTATTAGTGTATTATCAACTTGAACTTTAGGAGTCTGCGTAAAAAGGAACACGAGCAGATCCTCATCAATCTTTCCTTTGCTCTGATGGGACTGTACCTCGTCTTCATTCTTGGAGCTAATGCTGCACCCATCCCACCCCTCTGCGGCATCAGCGCTGCCCTGCTGCAGTATTTCATGCTGGTGTTCTTTGCATGGACGACTGCAGAGGCCTTCTACCTCTACCAGAACCTACTTAAAGTTTTAGGAGTGAAGCGAAGATCCCGACTGGTGCTCAAGATTGGTCTCATGGTTTGGCGTACGTTTCAATCATCCAATAATATCCTTCATACCTTACTATAATCACATACTTATAGAGTTGCCATATGTTTACTCCCATAGAAAAGCGTGCAATTTTTCCCCAAATTGTACGGTTATTGTAGCCCGAGGGCCATCAGAAATTGCCCACTTACTAAACGGCCGCGGCGCATGCTAACCAATCAGGTCAAGCTCCGCCCTAGTAATGTGTGGCCGCGTCATGGCTACGCCATTAGCAACGGTTGAAAATGGCTGTACTGTGAGAACGCGCCTGTTGTTTAAGCTTTAAGTTGTTGGGGGATTGTAGCTTCTTTGGCCATTTTCCTGCTAGTGCATCAGTATGGTAAATTCGAAATTTCCTTGGCCATCCCTAAATAGAGAATGCTACCATGTTCTCTGATGATCCCAAAAGGGTATAGTAGAGTGTTGATCTCAATGTGGTCCATGCACACAAATGATACCCAGGGTTACAATGTTTCCCTACATACAATGTGCTTTGGCAATCAAACAGGAAGCCACACCTTTCATACACTTCACCATGCATTCCAAACAAGGAAGTATTTATATAATAATACGGTTGTCACATGTACGTCATGCTTCTGAGCATGTGCAGTAGTATCATTAATCCCACCCCTTGACATCAGTAGCAGGTATGTTCACATGCCAAAACTGGCATTAGATTTTCTGTCAAAAATGGAACAAAAAAAAACAGAAATAGCTCTCGACAGATCCTTGCTCATTACTGCATCAGCATGCCCCCAGGATGCCCTCCACAACAGGTGGTAGTGTATGTGTAGCAGTGCAAACAGAACTTTGATGACAAGACTTTATCTTTGCTGGATTCACTGTGCCTTGGTGTGCTGATGCAGTACTGAGCAAGGATCTGTCACTAACCGGGAGAGCTATTTCTGTTTTTTTTTGTTCCATTTTTGACAGAAATGCCAGTTTTGGCATGTGAACATACCTGCTACTGATGTCAACCGTTACCGGCCTTACAATATGCGAAAATAAGGTAGGCCTGGGGGTGTCTTCCCATTTGGTCAATTCCCATTTCGTCAATTCCCACTTCGTCAATTTCACTTCGTCAATTCCCACTTTGTCAACTTCCCACTTTGTCAATTCCCACTTCGTCAACATTGACCAAGTGGGAATTGACAAAGTGAGAAATTGACAAAGTGGGAATTGACGAATTGGGAATTGACAAAGTAGGAATCTATATAGTAAATACTGCATAGCAAGGGTGCATAGTATGGCAAACATGGGTTGTGAGACTCAGGGCTCAATTACAAGGCATGTGCATTGTCAGGGAGGAACCCTCAGGAGGCGGGTGAGCAATTTCAGTGAGTTAGCAGAGTGGGAGATCTCAATCTACTACTCCGAGCTCAAGCAAAAATGCCCAGTGCACTCCCCCAGTTGGACGATCTTCTCAACTATTTTGAAAACACCTAGCTGGCTAGATGGTGGGCAGTTTTGTCCTGCAATGTGGAGTGTCTTTGAGCTTGATGGGAGCAGAACAAGCAATCACTTGCATGGGATGGCACAGCAAGTTTAATTCAATCATCAGTCGGCGACATACTAACAGCTAGCTACCGACTGGTGGATACCGTCAAAGAAGAGCAAGCACCTACGGAACTCACAGCAGTCCAACTTGAAGCAGGATCACATGACACCCAGACGAAAGAGATGTATAGTTGTCAATGAATGCCTAAGAAAGCTAGCATACATTGTTGGAGAAATAAGTCTCACAACCCATGTTGTTATAGCCAGCCTTATAGCTACTATGCACACTTGGTTTGCATACCATGTTTACCATAGATTTCCACTTTGTCAATTCCCAATTCGTCAATTCCCACTTTGTCAATTTCTCACTTTGTCAATTCCCACTTGGTCAATGTTGACGAAGTGGGAATTGACAAAGTGGGAAGTTGACAAAGTGGGAATTGACGAAGTGAAATTGACAAAGTGGGAATTGACGAAATGGGAATTGACCAAATGGGAATAAACCGGCCTGGGAAGGAGGCTATGCATGCAGCTATACAATAATTTTGGTCACATTTTTGCCAAAAATCGCACTTGACCATGATTTTGGGTTGAAATTCAACCTACAACAAAATGGACATCATTTGAAAGCTCCAAGCATGCTGATCACAATGGTGTAAATCCCAGCTTGTATCTCATTCCTAGTCCAAGATACCTAGCATAGTATCAAATTAGTGTCAAGGAGATCATTTGAAAGCTCCTTCTGTGCTGTCCACAATGGCACATTTCCCAGCTTCATATCTCATTCACATAACCATACCTGTGCAATGTTCTCGGTAGTTATAACCATGTGACCCATGTCTGAGCTATATATAGCACCTAATTGTGTGTTTGTATTTCTCCTTATCATTATGCAGTGGTTCCATTGGTGATAGTTGTAGTGTGTGCAGCCCCTGGATACAACTCATACAAGTTCTACTACCAGGAGAGCAAGTCTGGCTTGTAAGTAACTGCATTGCGTGTGTATGAACCAGATTTATATATACAAGTAATAAAAAACATTTAAAATGTAACAGGATGTAGGGATACCAGAACCGCAAAAAGTAAGGAAACAAGGTAGGGATGATCACACAAAACAGTGAAGTATACAACCCCCTACAGAGATCTTTTTCCATAATACGTGTATAATGAAAAAAGATATGTAGGGGGATTGTATACTTCACTGTTTTGTGTGATCATCCCTACCTTGTTTCCTTACTTTTTGCGGTTCTGGTATCCCTACATCCTGTTACATTTTAAATGTTTTTTATTACTTGTTTATGTCATTTTTTTTAGCAGCAAGCGCATGCATACTGGACTCTGGCATTTACACTGCCAGCAATGGCTGAAGAATCAGACCCAAGCATCTCAAAAGCCAACCCTTTTCTGGATGGATACTAAGCCAGTGCTCCCTGAGCTGAAGTAGTGTAGCTAAAATAGCTATACCAGATAGTAGTAGCGACACATTGTTGAGTCTTCAGATAGGCATTCACCCCTCTCACAGAACACAGTCTAGTAACATAAATTATAGCACAGAGAATTTACCTCAGTCTAGTTACAGTAAACCACAACAGCGCAAGGCACTTCTAATTCAGCGATCTTGAATAATAATTACGTATGGTTGCTAAGTGATCGTTTAAGTGCGCATGCGTACAAACATGAAAATGGCGTGACAAATGAAGCCATAGTTATTGAGTGGGCAGCTGTAGCCGCCTGGTGAAGGTTGGAGGTTGCCAAAAAGCGATGGGCTGGTGCACTGCTCGGTGTAAAATGCTGCTGTTTCGTGCGAAAACCATCATGAGGGATTGAGGCGACGTTGAGCTAGCACGTCTGAAAGAAGAAAGAAGAAAGAAGAAAGAAAAACAATTTGCCCGTTTTGCGAGTACCTGGTGCGGTACTTTCGCGACACGAGGAGTCTTGTTGGTCATGAAAACACTCGAAGATGAACGGTATGTGGTTATAAAGCTTGTAAGTGTACCGTTTCTGAGATTTGGAGAGATTCTTTTGTATTAGCATATATTGTGTGTACGTCGTATCCCTACATACAGAGTCTACCGACTCTGTGATATTGCACAAGGACCTAAGAACCGCTGAGTGATACACCTAGCTCTTTACCAACCTTGCTACATTGAAGGTCATGCAATCCAGTCTTGTTTGGCTTGTAAACACACCCTAGGTACATATTTTCATCCACCAAACTGCACACAAGGCCACACTCACTCAGCTACTCTGAGCACATTCATGATTCTAACCTCACCAACTCATTAACGAGTATTCGGTCTGGGTGATTGTGCTATGCTAACCCACTATAGCTGAAAAATCGTCCTAAATTATAAGCTCTGAAATTGGAGGTCATACGTACAAGGTGAAAACAATAGCTCATGCACCCAGTTCTGACCATGGTCTTTTCAAGGTCTTTTCACAGACGTGACAGGTTTTGCAATCGTTGGTGACAATGTTGTAAAAACAGACTGCATTAAAGAAATTATCTTGTGATTTTTAATTTCAGTTGTCGTTCCAAGGAGTTACCCTTCTACATTGGTCTGATTGCCCCCTTCGTCATCCTCTACGTCCTCAACTGGATAGCGTTTGTTCTCATTATGGTATCCCTTTGTAAGCACTCATACAAAATGACTGGAAGTACAATGAAGCAGGACACTTTTGCATTTGTCCGAAAAAATGCTGTGATTGCATTCAGCCTTGCTGTGCTATTTGGACTGGGTTGGGGGTTTGGACTGGCAGCTAGTGGTAATTCATCGGAAGAGGCCACCTTTGTATTGCAGCTTCTTTTCACAATCTTTGTTGGTTGTCAGGGACTACTGATATTCATTCTCCACGGTATTCGAAAGGAGGAAGCTCGAAATGAATGGAAAAAGTGGTTTTCCACAGCCACTTGCAAGACGTATGAGCTCTACAGTGGTGTTTCAAAAGCTGCGTCAACTGCACCATCATCCCAGCATGCTGAATCTCAGCCAACCTCTCCAAGTTCAACGTACGAGATGCAAACCCTCTCAAAGTCAGGCACACTGCCCACTGAGGTGTCTTCCGAAACAGACTTCAAAGCTGGAATTGATGTTGAAAAGGGGGAAAGTCCATCAGAAACTAAAAAGGTTGAATCTACTGGAGTTATTGGACAGGGACCTCCTCGCAAGCGAAGCCTCATTCAGGCAGCAGTTGACAGCATCAAGATTCCTGGGAAACATGGGAAATATGAATATGACATGCTCAAAGCCAGTGAAACCCCTCCCCCACCAAAAAAGATAGCTCTTCAGTCGGTAACTGAAGCTCCTGAGGACACCACGGAAGATGGAAGCGAGGATGAAAATGAAACAGAAATCACCGAAGGCCTGCTGGATGATTCTGCTCCTTCCAAGCAACATGCACGTCGTGTCAGTGCCCCAGAGCCTCGAGTAACAACTGATGCAGCAACGTCGGAATCTAAACAAGCTCGCAAACCTCGTAGATCCTGGCTACCTCCATTTAAAGGGAGATCGTCTGGGCAATACGATCTTACCTCCCATGAGAGTCCACCCTTTCATGCAGAGAAGTACAAGAAAAAGCAGAGCTGCAGCAAGTTAGCTAAGAGCCTGTATGAGCGTGAGGAGGAGGAAGAAGAGGCGGAGGAGGCTAAGCCACTGCCGTATGACACCACTGCTGCTCACACATCTGATGCCAATGGCTCAGAGAAGTAACTGTAGCTATATAAAGTGTTCCCTTGAAATCCCTGCTGCAAATAGATGTGATATTTTTATCACGTTTAGCATTCGATAGTCTCTGCTGCAGTACTTTGCAAGTTTTATACGTAGCGTAGCTATTGCCCTGTATGCTGCTTTACTAGAGATTATTATGAGTCCCACGTACGTCATGTTCATTTTGATGTAACATAGTTTGTAGTGGGAGTCTGGGTATGAGATGGGAGCAAGTCTGGCTTGTAAATAACTCATGCAGTGCATTATGTGTGTGTGAACAGGTAGCCTGTGTGCGCATTCCATAATACTTTCTGCTGCAGTGCTTCAATTACTTGCCAAATTAGAATCTATGTCTATGAAGCCCCACCCTTGTCATGAATGATTTTGCCATGCACAACTGCATGATAACTCTTCTCAATCATCAGTACGGTCCCTGTCAAGCTTGAGCTCTCTCTTATAGGTAACAAAATGGTTATCGGTCCAGCAGGGAATATGGTTAGGGTAAGTTAGGGCCAGGGCAGGTGCTGAATGCGCATGTCTGTCCATGTTTTCTGCTGGCCACTTCCTAGGTAATTGGTCACACATGAGCATTCAGCACTGGCACTGCCCAACTTCCTGCCGGACAATAACCAATAACCACTTAAGTAGTTATTGGTTTGGCAGGAAGTAGGTTAGGGCCAGGGCCAGTTCTAGATGCACTCGCATTTCCAGTACCTATAATTATACCTAAGTATGTACTTCCTGCCGGACCAATATCCACATTGTTAGTTATAGTTATGGTAACAGTTTACAGTCATGAATACAATTCTCCCACAAGGGGTGTAGTGGCCAAACCCAACCATTCAGTTCAGTTCAGTTCAGTTCATTTTGATTTGATAACCCAGGAATGCCGCATCTCCAGTACAGAAGGTTTTCATGCAGGTCCTGGGCCCCATTAACGGGGGATGATGGTGATGACATCATCACTGAACTCGCTTGAGTTACCATAAATGGCATTGCTCAAACTTGTTTTTCTGGAAGGGCAAAGGGCAAATTCCTTTTTTCAAGGTGAACCACCCTTCAACAGAAAAACCAAGGGCTTTAGTGGGATTCGAACTCAGGACAGAGCCTGAGTTGCGCACTGGAGACTCTCACTCTACCAGTACACCACCGCGCACTCTACCAGTACACCACTCTACCAGTACACCACTCTACCAGTACACCACTCTACCAGTACACCACTCTACCAGTACACCACTCTACCAGTACACCACCGCGCACTCTACCAGTACACCACCACGCACCCCCATTGATTTTACGAAGTGGATATTGGTCTGGCAGGAAGTAGGGCAATGGGTTATAAGGGGGTGATTAGGGCCAGGCCGGTTCTAGATGCGCGCGTTTCCGGTACCTATACCTAAAGTATGTACTTCCTGCCGGACCAATATACACGTTGGGCAAAATAATGACCACCTTGTGTAGCCGAGGAATTTCATTCGACGGATGGATAATCTTATTATGGGGCGCGCGCGCATAATAACATTATTCATCATTCGCTGATCGGTTTTTCTTCATCAACACCTATGTGGAATGCAGCGCTATACGTGGCTCGTCTCAGGGTAGGTCATTTGCCGGGACCAGACTCTGGCGGATCAGGGTGAATTAGTGACAGGATCGTGTTTGTAGCACAGTGTTTTCTAGATCTGTTGTGGCTACACTACGCACATTACCAGGAGGTGAATGCCTGATCGCCAGGGCATGAGACGAGCGGCCTTCCTGTGGGCTCTAGCCCTCCTGCATGTTGTTTATGCGCAGTCAGGTATGTTCAAACTTTCATATGTAGCTACCACCGTTTAATATAATAGCTATATATGGCTGTCCGTATTATCACTGGACTGGACCATGCACTTGACTGGACAACTGGACTGACCCCCCCCCCCCCCCCCCCCCCCCCCAAAGTCCATTAAAATGATGGGCTCTTAGTACTAGATGTAGAGTTTAACACCTGAGCTGCCTCATTTCCAAGTGAGGAGAACAGACACCTGCAGGGCAAATGTACAGCTACGCACTGATCATTTTAACAGGATTTGAAATACTGTTCTGAGGTAGTCTCCTATGGACCAGCCTCTCGCCACACCCACTATGGGGACTGGGCAATTCCCATCATCGTTCAGTACACTAGTGCGTGTTAGTCTCGTTCCCAGACCCAAACTACCCCAGTGAAGATCGCCCGTGATACTGGAAGCGATCCGCGCTGGGGTTGTTTGTGTCTGGGAACGAGACTAAGTGCACGCCACAGGTCCATGCTTTCTACTACACAAACTCCCAATTGCACTTGCGCCCAGGTGTCCTATACTGCTAATTGTGCAATATGAAGGCCATATGGGAATTTGCCCAGATTCTCCCCTCTCCGTAGTGGGTGTGGCGAGAGGCTGGCCCGCGAGACTAGTTCTGAGGGCAAAGGTCAGTCATCCAGAGTCCAGTAGTTCTGTCCTGGACGACCCATAGTTACAGAGTATCCCGCATTGACTATGTGAAGTGGACCTATTTTACTGGAGGAAAATTTTTTTCTCAAATGGATTTAGTGATGGCCTGTCACATTCAGAATTATTCCACCTCGTAAAAGCTAAGGAACAAGGAGAAATTAACCAGACTCAGTCCCATCCCAGTCCCAAAGGAAGTCTTAAGGTAGGATCAACCTGGATAAAAAACCTAATTGATGGCTCAGCCTACACAAGTTTCACCAAACATTTGCCCCAGACTACTCTAAGAATGCTCCAAAACCTAACTTTTGAGGCTCTCTGCTAAAGAAATTTGCACCCTCTCCAAGGCTCCACTCACATTTTAGAGCAGTCCACATAGCTACGTTACTTCTTAACCTGCAGTGTTAATGGGTACAAAATGATCCTGTCTATGGACTATAGAGCAAAACACACTGCTGTCCTCAAAAACAAGGATTTGGCTCTCTGGCTTCAAATAATAGCAACTTGCCTTTGAGCTTACCACACAGTCATGAAAAGTTACCGTAACACTTCTCATGCTGATTTATTAGGTTGCACCACAGGAGACATTAGGCTGGTTGATGCACCAATTCCTAGTGAAGGCCAAGTGGAAGTGTGCCTGAATAATACCTGGGGCAGAGTGTGTGGTGGCTGGGCCTGGGAACAGCTGCCCTATCCTGCGAATGTGGCCTGCGGACAGCTTGGCTTCTCTCCAACTGGTATGATTATACTTGCCGTCTTTATCTATATATATAATTATAGTAGTTGTGCAGAATGTGCCAATCAGAGGTCTCTGTATATCCCATCCGGTGGAACCTGTTGAAGGCCCAAGGTTATTATTTACTGCTGAGTTTGAAATCCATGGCAACTATGATTAAGTGCAGATCTATCTGTCCATTTTTGGATGTGCAAACGACTGCATGAGGGAGGAGCAGGTGGATGGGAAGCGGTCTACATCACGTCAGAATGACAGAGCCATTTTACTACCCATGCGCTCACAGAAGTCACTCGGTGTGCCCTGTAAATCTATGTCAGCGCTACTATCTGTAGCTTCAGCCAGTCTATTATTCAGTCATCAAAAAGGTCCTCCAACAACTGTGCATTGTTTTGTTGAAAACTGGAGTGCTGGCGTAGTTACCATTGCTATAAGATAGATGTCTCGTCGTCCAATTCAGAATTTAGAAACTCTTGGGCCCTTAGTGTGCTGCGCTACCGTCCAGAGTCCTTAGACTCTACCACTGCTACTGCTACTAGCTACTAATTTTTGCCATCAAGGTGTGAAAGGATTGAACAGTGCTCATATCATGTCAAGCATTTGGATGGAGTGTCCATATTTGCTGGATATGCATGCCCTTCTTCAAGGATCAGGGGTTAGTATGTATCAGCCATTATTGTTATCTAATTGCAGGAGCGGGAGCTTATCCCTATTCCAAGTATGGTCAGGGCACAGGACCCATCTTTCTAACTGACTTTTGGTGCCTAGGAAGAGAGAGCCGACTAGTTGACTGCTACCGATACACTGTCCAGGATTACTGCCCCCTGCAATTCAGTGCTCATGTTAGTTGCCAAGGTAAGTTAGCTGTGGTCATGCTGAATTCATCACGGTTCAGCGGGTTCGATTCCCTGTCTGTGAATCCTCACTTTTTTCATTTGTTCCTTTTTCCCTGTACATTATGATACTAAAAACCACAGATATATTCTGTCGGAATACTGACTAGTGTATTATTAATACATTAATACGGGCAACACCTTTGCTATCACTAATGCAAATTTTAACTCAAGCTACTGTAGTCGCTCATTATTAGGTGCATGTGTTTCTGGTAGAAGACTTCAGTGCCTTAATAACAAGTAGCTGGGACAAGTTACGAACCTGCTCCTAAGAGTGAGCTGTGGCTTTATAACACGCGACTATAATGGTGCATACTTTGAAACAGTAAACTTGTAACTGTCTTAGTAGCTATAATTATTATGCACTCTACCTGGACTTGGTTGTCAAATTGCATGAAGTAATTTATTTCCATCTTCATTTCCTGCTTGTATCTGACAGGTTGTCACAACGGTGATGTCAGGCTTGTTGGTGGGACAACCTCTAGCCAGGGCCGAGTGGAGGTTTGCCACGACAATACGTGGGGTACAGTGTGTGATGACCTCTGGGGGGACGCTGATGCCGGCATGGTCTGTAGACAGCTAGGGTATCTTCGGACAGGTACCTTGCAACCACAGTTTCTAAGTATACGTACATTCCTGGTTCCCATAATATGTAGGTATGACTTAAGTATGGATTAATAGCTATAGCCACTCCTTCAATATTACCATGCCAGTACCACTGAATTGTATGGGGGAAGGGGGTGTGCCTAACTGAAGCCAGAATTGGAGTCAGAGTTATCTACATGCATAAAACTACAAACCAGAAAGTAGCCACATAGCACAAGCGTACAGTGTGCGGCATGGGCACATTATTTGTTAGAGATACTGTGATGTGAATATGACCTAGCCTCGTTCCCAGTCCCACGCCCAGCTTTTCATCGCTTGCAGTACAATAAAGCGGGGAGGGCGCCCGGGCCTGGTACATTTCCTCACGTGAGCATGACATAATCGACAAATGGCAGAACGAGGATGCTACGTTTTGTGTGTTGTTCAACCATCAACAGCTTCAATGCCTGGTGAGTATGACAGTTGTCCCCCGCTAGCTAGATATGTGTGGTATCTTACGTGGTACCTTCGCTCTTCTTGCTGTTCTGAGACCCAGTATGCCCACGTTCATTTAGGTCTTTCTTCCGTCTTTCTACCCTCACGTGAGGAAATGTACCAGGCCTTCCCCGCTTTACCGTACTGCATGCGATGAAAATCTGGGTGTGGGACTGGAAACGAGGCTACATATGACCATAATATATTATTGTTTGTGCAGGTGCAATTGCCCGCTCCTCCGGTTACTATTGTCGGGGAACTGGAGCCATTGTGTATGACAATGTGCAGTGTAACGGAACAGAGGCCAGTCTTCAGGACTGTCCCAGTAATGGACCTGGCATTCATGACTGCGTCCACTTTGAAGATGCTGGTGTTGAATGTCAGGGTACGCATGTGTGTGGGTAGCCTCGTACCCAGGCTCTACAGAGCCTGGGTACGAGGCTAGTGTGTGGGCTATGTTACAGCTGAGTATATTTTCTAACAAAGCCTGTTGTTTACACGCATATAATTGTGTACTTGTAGGTTGCGCCCAAGATGACATCAGACTTCGAGGTGGATCGACCTCGAATGAAGGTCGAGTTGAGGTATGCAATAACGGTGTTTGGGGCACAGTGTGTGATGATTCATGGGGAACATCCGATGCTAGTGTGGTCTGTCGACAGCTGGGATTTGCTTCAACAGGTAAAATGCACGAGCAATGTTGTAGCTAGATGACTCTTTCTGTGATTGTATTCTCTGCTCTCACAACCGATGACGTTGTGTTGTACTAATTATATTATCCTCTGTGCAGGAGCAACTGCTGTTTCACGTGCTGGGTTTGGCCAGGGAACTGGTCCCATTGTCCTGAATCAAGTCCAGTGCTCTGGAACTGAGGGCCAACTTGTGAACTGCCCTGCTAATGCATCTGGTGTCCGTGATTGCCTCCACTCTAACGATGCTGGTGTCAGATGTCAATCAAGTAAGCATTGATAGCCCAGTTTTATCACTAATACCTGCTTACATGCAAAGTGATAAAACTTTGCAGGATTGCTTGTCAATGCAATTTTCAGCGGTGATTACAATAGTTAGTTCTCTTTACCAGCAATGCAAGAGTTGTGGAAATACTTTCATGAGTCATGACATAAGCCAGGAGCCCATAATGAGATGGAGCATCTATCTTAGCATTATAACCACAGAACATGTCTGTTCTAACCACAGCTACCTAAAACGTGTCATTATTTGGAACCTTGTTACGTAACAAGAACCATCATGGATTCCCTACTTGCCATATATGGTCAAGCACAAGTGCTGTTAGACCAGACTTGTTGTCATAGGCCGACACTCCTTCTTGTTGTAAGCTCCCGCATATGCTAAGATGTATTGTCATTTGGGCTGCAGTTACCTTGGGCTTGTCTGTCAATACATAGCATGGTAACTTGACTCTCGGATGGCAAATGTGTCTTCAGCATGTGTATACCTATTTATACTCGTAAGTATTGCAATTTTGGCTACCATGATACGAAATTAAGGTAACTAACTTTGTACTCTTCCAATACAGGTGTTGGGTTGTCCCTGAATGGTGTTCACTATAGCAACAACAGCTATTTCAACATCACAGATATTGGAAATTTGTATGGAGCTCTCGTATGTACGACTACCTATAGTCCTTGCTGCACCCACACAAACGAAGCTAAGTGGGTCTACCCTGATGGCAGTACAGTCCCAGATCCCCGTGGCAATGATCCATTGGAGAGCCTACCATATTACATTGTGTATAACAACCCTGACTATGCAGGCTTTGATGGTCCTGCATCGACTCGTCTCAACCGCAACCCTGGGGGCAACATAACAGGAATCTTCCGCTGTGACATTCTGGATGCTCATGCAAATATCCAGAGCCTCTATGTTGGGATATACTACTCTACCCTAGGTACACTATTATCATTACACCAAGTTGGTCATTTGATTACTCAAAACAGCAAAACAACAACAACAACAACAACAACAACAACAACAACAAAAAACAACAAACCATTGGATACCTTTTGCATACCAGCAAGTCAGCTCACATATATAATAGCCTCGTTCCCAAACCCAGTTTCTCATTACTCAGTATACAGCTGGACAAGGGACTGGGAATGAGGCTAGATAATCACTATGTTGTTGTGTTGTTTTGCTGCAATCGACAGCCCGTTGTTTTGCTGCAAAATCAATCGACAGCCTGTGAATAAGTGTATCACTGAATTAAGACTGTTTGATGACAGTTCTTGATATCTTATCAAATGCGTTCATAGCTGAAGTGTCTGCACAATTTGAATCCTTGAACGTATAAATCCAATTGCAAGTGGGTGTGTTATGATAATGTGTTGCTTTGCTGCTCTATATAGTGGGTTTTTTTATGAGGGCTGTCTAGATTACAGAATAACAATGCACTCATAAAATCCCCAATGAATTGCAGTGCAATGCAATCCTCCTTGTGTGAATGGGATGTGCTCACTCCGAGGACAGTGTGTGTGTGATCCTGGATGGACAGGGAGCGCCTGCGCTGTAGGTAAGTACTTGCACATGCACTGTTACACCTTCGTTATTGTATGTCTATAATAAAACTTGTTTTTACAGATGTCAATGAATGTCTTGTGGAAAATGGTGGATGCGATCTAAACTGTATTAACCTTCCTGGAAGCTATAGGTGCTCTTGTACTGGAGGGTTTGTCATAGGTGAGACCCTGCAAATTTAATGTATGCACAACCTGGGTAACCGTGTATGAGTATAATATAAACTAAGTTCCATCTCAACTGCATAGACTACAGCCGGGGAATGAGCCGGCATTCAGCCTGGGAATGAGCCGGCATTCAGCCAGCATTCAGCCTGGGAATGAGACGGTATTCAGCCTGGGAATGAGTGGTGTTATCCTTTGGATAGCTAGCCACTGTAAGATCTCAAGGTCAACAACCACGACATGAGTGTTGGCAGATTTATTTTTAAACAAATGCATGATTCTATGACGCACTTCATTTTGCTTAGCTACCTGGCTTGCAATGAATGTTAAGGTTTTGTAGGACACAAAGTGTATATGTCTGTGTACAAGCAGACTCAACCCCCCCCCCCCCCCCCCCCCCCCCCCCAAAGGCAACCCTGATAAACTTCCTCCAGTGTTCATCATTGCTCCTTTTATCAATGAATAACAGCCCAGATGGTGCTGGCTCCTGTTAACACTACAGTCACACTAGGGAATGACCTGACAGTGACGTGCCTCGGATATGGCAGCCCTCCTCCCACCATTACCTGGAGAAAGGGTGGCAGGCAGTTGACCAATGAGTCAGATTCTGAAACCAATATCTACAACAGTTTGCCAACTGAGAGTGGGGTGATTCTCTCAAGATCTGTGCTTGAGATATACAACATTAACCTGGTGGATGAAGGGGAGTACTCCTGTAGTGCTGCAAATGTCCTTGGCAATGACAGTATCAGATTTGAAGTGTTTGTGAATGCGCAGCGTAAGTCAGTCAACTACTGCAGCCACTTTTCAACTTAAGTGTGCGTATGATCCTCAGTTTTTATTTTTATTTGTGTGAATATGTGTCTAGATGGATACTAGTGATTAATATTGATCTTTCTACCTCAGCACAAGTGTTGCTAGCTCCTGGTAATATGACTGTGGTCTCTGGTGACACTGTGGATCTGGTGTGTCAAGCATACGGGATTCCCTTGCCCAACATTACCTGGACCAAGGATACTGTCCCTTTGAATAACAACTCAATTACTGATCGGATAGCAACTCATGAGGATGTCATCACTGATGGTGGAGTTACCCTATCAAGGTCCTCCTTGCAAATACACAACATTCAACAATCAGATGATGGGCAGTACAGCTGTGTTGCATACAACAGTGTTGGCATTCCTGCTGCCTCAGACTTTGAGCTGATTGTCTACATTCCAGGTATATACGGTTCAACTTAGTACTTCTGGTTATGCATGATTGTATAGAGTCGCCTGCCGTCCTGTGCAATAAGAATGTCAGTAGATAAACTTTATACAGCAACCCTTCACAGCAACAAGTGCATGTATACTCTGCAATAATCATCTACATGATCACATTCCCAACTAATTAAGATTACCTTCCATCCACCTCAGCACAAGTGTTGCTGGCTCCTGGTAATATGACTGTGGTCTCTGGTGGCACTGTGGATCTGTTGTGTCAGGCATACGGGATTCCCATACCCAACATTACCTGGACCAAGGATACTGTCCCTTTGAATAACAACTCAATTACTGGCCGGATAACAATCTACGAGGGTGTCATCACTGAAGGAGGAGTTGCCCTAGCAAGATCCTTCTTGCAAATATGCAGCCTTCAGCCTTCAGATGGTGGGCAATACAGCTGTTTTGCTGACAACAGTGTTGGCATTGCCGCTACCTCAGACTTTGAACTGATTGTCAACATTCCAGGTTAGTTAGTACATCTGGCTACCCAACTTCAAGTGCATGAGTATTGGTCAATCAGTAATAAGCTTTGTTTAGTAATCTTTCACAGCAACAAGTGTATACATACTATGTATGTCAGTAAATACCTACATGATGACTACTAAGACATGTTACCTTCCATTCTTCCTCAGCACAAGTGTTGCTGGCTCCTGGTAATATGACTGTGGTCTCTGGTGACACTGTGGATCTGTTGTGTCAGGCATACGGGATTCCCATACCCAACATTACCTGGACCAAGGATACTGTCCCTTTGAATAACAACTCAATTACTGATCGGATAGCAACTCATGAGGATGTCATCACTGATGGTGGAGTTACCCTATCAAGGTCCTCCTTGCAAATACACAACATTCAACAATCAGATGATGGGCAGTACAGCTGTGTTGCATACAACAGTGTTGGCATTCCTGCTGCCTCAGACTTTGAGCTGATTGTCTACATTCCAGGTACGGTTCAACTTAGTACTTCTGGTTATGCATGATTGTATAGAGTCGCCTGCAGTCCTGTGCAATAAGAATGTTAGTAGATAAGCTTTGTACAGCAACCCTTCGCACAACAAGTTTGTCAATGAACAACTACATCATAACATTCTGAACTAAGATATATTACCTTAATTGCATTCCACTTCATGCAGCACAAGTGTTGCTGGCTCCTGGTAATATGACTGTGGTCTCTGGCAGCACTGTGGATCTGGTGTGTCGGGCATACGGGATTCCCTTACCCAACATTACCTGGACCAAGGATGGTGTGCGTTTGAATAACACTGATCGGATATCAACGTACGGCAGTGTCATCACTGATGGCCATGGTGGAGTTACCCTAGCAAGGTCCCTCAAGCGAATAAGTAGCCTTCAACCTTCAGATGGTGGGCAATACAGCTGTGTTGCAGACAACAGTATTGGTGTTGCCGCTACCTCAGACTTTGAGCTGATTGTCAACATTCCAGGTTAGTTAGTACATCTGGTTATCCAACTCCAAGTACATGAGTTGTGGCATCTTTATACCTGTGCAGTAAGAAGGCTATGCAAACTGCATAGTTGCAATCCTATGCTTGGTAAACTAATATCTCCATGATAACATTCTTAACTAAGATAATCTTTTCATTCTGTTCCAGCACAAGTGTTGCAGGCTCCTGGTGATATCACTGTGATCTCCGGCAACACTGTGCGTGTGGAGTGCCGAGCATACGGGATTCCCCAACCCAATATCACCTGGACAAAGGGGGGAGTCCCCTTGAGCAACAGCTCAGATGCTAATCGAATAGCAATTTATGAGGGTGGCTTCACAGAGAGTGGAAGTGTGAGATCCTACTTGGAAATATGCAGCGTTCGTCTGTCTGATGGTGGGGAGTATAGCTGTGTTGCAGACAATGGCGCTGGCAATGCTACCTCAGAGTTTGAAATTAACATTCCAGGTTCGTGTATCCCTGTTTTGGATTGGCAGTTTAATACTACCCAGGTATATGCGCAATTGAACGCTCTCATTCATAATTTCATTTCATAGTTCAGTGCTTAGCAATGGAGGATGACCCCCTTGACCCCAACTTTCCAAGCATCTCATTGACGTGGCCAGAGACTAGCATTAGTTCTACTCGTTCACTCCCTTGTCCCTGTCTTGATAACACTGGTCAAGAGGCAAGCCAGCGAAATGTGAGCCGAAGGTGTGGGGGGAATAGCACCTCTGGAGCCATATGGGAGCCGGTAGACTTCAGCCGGTGCAACTTCACTGTGAAATTTGTGCAGCTTTGTGAAGTAAGTATTGTGTGCTCAAGTGCATGAATTGCCATTGTTCCCATTTCCCATCTCCAGCTTTAACGTACTGCATGTGTGATATTCTTTCACATGTTTAGCATGTTAAACATATATAACTTCTGAAGTATATAATTATTATTTGATAGTCTCATGCTGAATTTTTAGTCTTCTGCCTGGATTACTGTTGTACCTGCATGGGATAAAAGATTATTGAGGGTTTGAATTATTAGAATCACTATGGTAGATTTTTATCGGAATGTTCTACTACATATTAAAATGTACAGCTATAAAGATACGATGTACTGAGGGTGATATGATATCTGTATTAAACTATCATACCTTTCCTTAATCCTTCAGATATAGATTGAATTCCTTTGTTGTTTTTATATATGCAGCTCCTAACTGGAGAAGTATCACCAGAACAAGCTGCTGAGATGTTGGCCAATATTACTTCCATGGATGAAATCCAGGCGGATGACGTGTCTTTAGCTGTAGACATCATTGAGAATCTGACAGCAGCTGCAATTACTAATGAGAAGGTATACACAATGAGACCGTAAGTAGTCATACAACAGCCTAGTGCATGCTTGTTGCAAGTAGTGCTTCTCGTTGCTAGCTGTCCACATCACACGAGTTACTACCAGCATACGTACCATGCTGTGTTTTATTGCACAGTGTATGCAACTTGTATTTAGTCCACAGTGTATGCAATTGAGTCCTACTTGTGGTCTAGCATACAACAATACCACCTTTACTTAATTATTCCAATGGGGACTATGGGATTACTAGCACTGCAGAAACCTGTCCACAAAGTCTCTATGTAAATTTCCAAGGTGTTACAAATCCCATAATTATTCCGTGGCACACAATCTTTTTTTGTATCATACGCTGGTTATCCTCTGTGCTGGCTGACTGACAATGCAGTGTCATGCCACAAAGTGCACGGGTCACCAAGCGAGATTGGGTACATGGCCTGAGTGTTCATGACTGTGTGGAATTCTACATATTTTGTATTTACTTCACAGGTGAGGGGACGGTACCTGGAAAGTATTGACAACTTGGTACAAGCTGATGCTGACGTGATTGCAGAGAGTCAAGCCAGAACGCAATCTTCAACAAGGTGCATAATTCCCGAAGTAGCATGTAGATCATGAGTAACACAAGTCATTTCGCGCACACTTACAGCAATTATTATAGTGTAGATTGCACCTAGGCCGCACGTCTACTGATCCAGCATACTGCTGCATTGCCAAGTACTTTATTACTGAGGATAAGAATATTACTTATGAGTCCTTTATATAATTATGTCGCGTCATTTCAGTCTACTGCACATTCCTTTTTTCCACCTGTATTATCAGGATATTATGTGGCCTCTGTTTACTCTTTTCAGGCTGCTTGACAGCCTGACAAACTTTAGCAACAAGTTGGTGATCACAAACACCACAATGGCGACCTTCACACGGACAACCTTTGCCATTCGGGTGAATGACATCAATGCCAGCAGTTTCCAAGGTGAAACGTTCAGTGTTAATCTTGGTTCAGTGGAGGAAACTATGGACATCAGCAGTGCTATAAGAGGAGAAGCAATTGTAACAGTTCCAGGAAACACTGGTTATCAGAACAGGACAGCTTCAGTACAAGTTCCGAGATCTGTCTTTCAAGAACTAGGACTTGGTGGCGATCGGCAGAGATTGTCTTACGCTGTGTTTTTGACGGACACACTCTTTCAGTCTTCAGATCAGAACCAAAGTAACCTCACTGTGGGCTCTGTGATTGTTGCTGTGACAGTGAATGGCACTTCTGTGAGTAGAAACCTGTCAACACCAATCACAGTCACACTCCAAGCAAGTGAGGTCAGTATGTAGGTTATCATTTCATTTTGCACCGGCGAGGATGGCTGTATCTTTATTCCTTAGCCATCAATTGACTACGATGCCATAAACCATATTCAGCACAAACAAATTTCCTTTCTTATCACAGCTTGCTAACGATGCTACCAGCATTAAGTGCGGGCTCTGGGATCATCAGACTAATGGTTTGTTGTTGCTAGTATATATTATTTGGAAGCTATATACAGAGTAAAATTGCTACAAGTTAGGTATCCGGTCACAGCTCTAGAACTACACCAATTATGCTGAAATAACTGTCTGCATTTCCACTATTGGCACCTGTTGGTTACAAATCAGTTCACAATATTTCATCACATCCAGGAGGATGGGGTGTGTGGATCACTAAATCCTGCTACCAGAATAACACACCGTCAGAGTCTGAATCCTCCCGTGTCACTAGAGCAACTCACACGTCCCAAACTGTCTCTCCCCATGATGACTCACCTGAAATGGAGGCCCAAACCGTCACAGCTCACTACTCACAGCCTGGGCATTTTGCTCTCTTGTTGGTGAGTAAAATTAGAATGAACTGAGCTTCTTGCTAGATATGTATTCCTTTTGCAGTGTGCCATCTTCCAGCAGATACCTGATATCTAGTTATGACTGGCCTTCAGTTGCCTATGAGAAATAGTATTCAGAAGTAATGAGCGCTGTAATATTAATTCTCAGGATTTCACAGGGAGAGTTGTTAGCCCTCCCCCTCATGTGTATGGTGTCGTCCTGGAAGCCTTCACCTATGTTGGTTTGGTCATCTCTCTCCTGTGTCTCATTGCATTCATCATCACACATCTTGCATCCAGGTGAGTCTATGACTACAGTGGAAAAATACATGTATGGCACATGTGCAATGCCAGAATTCATTGCTAGACCATGCAGTGGTACATTAGTTGTGTTGACAAAATGATGAAGGAATTGAGGTTACATGACTCTGCTAGCTAACAGAACATTACCTGTAGCTTCTTTGTTTTTGGAGGCTCAGCTACAAATTCAGCCAGATATTTGCAGAATGCCAACTTTCAAAGTGAGTTTCCAAGTGAATTTCTGTGCAGGAACCTGTGCAAAAAGGAACACGAGCAGATCCTCATCAACCTCTCCTTTGCTCTGATGGGACTGTACCTCGTCTTCATCCTTGGAGCCAATACTGCACCCATCCCATCCCTCTGCGGCATCAGTGCTGCCCTGCTGCAGTACTTCCTGCTGGTGTTCTTTGCATGGACGACTGCAGAGGCCTTCTACCTCTACCAGAAGCTAATGAATGTTCTGGGAGTGAAGCAAAGATCCCGGCTGGTGCTCAAGATTGGACTCATGGTTTGGCGTACGTTTCAGTCTTCCACTAATCTACTATTCAGCAGAATTATGGTCCACAAAGGAGAATTGATCTTGATAAGGATTCATACCATTGGTTATAATAGTTACAACTCAGCTATGCAGGCGGTTATATATCAAGTGTACAGATACTACATGTCTAATGGTCTGAATATGTATCTAGCACCTACTACAATAATTGTGTGATTGAATCTCTCCTTATCATTGTACACATGCAGTGGTTCCATTGGTGATAGTTGTAGTGTGTGTAGCCCCTGGATACAAGTTCTACTTCCAGGAGAGCAAGTCTGGTTTGTAAGTAACTCATGCATGTGCATTACATGTGTGTGAACAGATTTACTGAATTTCATGAGAAAACATTATCCAGCAAACAACTGCTAGCTCCATGCAATGTAGCTACAAACATACTGAATTTATAATATTATTGTGTAATCTTTTAATTTCAGTTGTCGCTCCTGGGGCTTACCCTTCTACATTGGTCTGATTGTGCCCCTTGTCATCCTCTACGTCCTCAACTGGATAGCGTTTTTCCTGATTATGATATCCATTTGTAAGCACTCTTACAAAAAGACTGGCAGCACAACGAAGCAAGACGCTTTAGCATTTGTTCAAAAAAATGCTATGATTGCTTTCATCCTCGCTGTATTATTTGGACTGGGTTGGGGGGTTGGATTAGCAGTTAGTAGCAATTCATCCGACAAAGCCACCTTTGTACTCCAGCTCCTTTTCACAATCTTTGTTGGTTGTCAGGGACTACTGATATTCATTCTCCACGGCATTGGAAAGGAGGAAGCTCGAAATGAGTGGAAAAAGTGGTTTTCCACAGCAACTAGTAGGACATATGAACTCTACAATGGCGTTACAAAATCTGCTTCAACTGCACCATTGGTTAATACTGTGGAAGATGGAAGTGAGGACGAAAAGGAAAGAGAAACCTCAGAAGGCCTGCGGGACGATTTTGTTCCTTCCAAGCAGCATGCATGCAGTGTTAGTACCCCAGAGCCTCGAGTAACAACTGATGCACCATCTTCAGAATCTCGCAAGCCTCGTAGGTCCTGGCTACCTCAATTTAAAGGGAGATCGTCTGGGCAATATGATCTTATCTCCCACGAGAGTCCACCCATTCGTGCAGAGAGGTACAAGAAAAAGCAAAGTGGCAGCAAGTTAACCAAGGGCCTGTACGAGCATGAGGAGGAGGAGGAAGAGGCTTCCATATGACACCACTGCATCTGATGCCAATGGCTTAGAGAAGTAACTATACCATACGAACGCAACTGTAAATTGAGATGTATGCTTTTAAAATCCCTTCCTACCTTTGGAGTGTAGTCTCTCCATCCTTTCCCTGAAATAATTAGCTTTGTTTTGTTCAGTGTTGTACAAAACGACCTCAGTTACAGCTATGTCAATTCACAAATCACTACTTCCAAGCAGCATGCATTCAGTGTTAGTGCCCCAGAGCCTCGAGTAACAACTGATGCACCATCTTCAGAATCTCGCAAGCATACAGACTAAGTACGAACAATGATATGCATGGAGGGTACATGTATACGTGGAGGTTTGCAAAGCCCCGGAACTATAATATGAGGGATGCCTGAAGTCAACGCAGCATTGGTTCTCTTCACTGTTAACATATTCCTACTGTGTATGTCTATTCAGACCAACGTCATAATGATCATGGCATGTATAGGGAATATTGATATCAGGTGGGTGGAGCTTCAATATCCTAGCTCCACACCAGCTAGTTTCTTTAGATATCTAGATCTGTGTCTGCTTCTATCATGCTATGGATGTGCAACTAGATCTTACACACTGGTAGCTAAACATAACATTAAAACACTATAAATGGTTCGTACTGCATGGAACAAGCATGCATAATATATTATGCATTCTATGCACAGCTGCACTGCCAAGTACAGCAGTATTGCTTGCCAAGTGTGGCCATGTACAACACGGGTTGACGAGTAGCTATACCAAATAAGGACAGGCATTAGTGAAGCTTTTAACTATTGATCCAGATACGACTTGCTGGCAAAAATGTCGCTGTAGTTGAGGTGAGAGAAGTTTTCATCATGTGATCATTGTGATCTCGTACATGGTTACAGTAGTCTCGTTAGCCGTAGTGGCTACTTTTGATCACTTGCAGCAACTAAGTTGGGGGTGGGGGGGGGGGGGGGGGGGGGGGGGGGGGGGGGGGATGCATGATACCTGATGCATGTAGGAGACCTTGTCGTCCAACTTGTACTGCTGAAACATAAATATAGTCTGAAGACAACATATGCACTATTGTGTTTTATTCATATCCCCGCCTGCATGTAGCTAGCTACTGCTGATTTGTGGTGTCTTTGGAGTTTGGAACTCATAGAATTGATGTGTAATCTACTAAAGAGATCAAAAGTAGAGATAGAGGAACTGCATTCTGACAGATCGTCATCCAGGAAATGCCAACAGTTTCACCTTCTTGGGCTGTTACAGTTGTTTCCACGGTAACTTTGATGTAAAAACAAGACAACAGAGAGGATCAATATCTAATATTTGGGTACAGAGATAAAACATTTTCCATGGAAACCCTAGGGTTGTGCGTGATCAAATTGCAATGCTAAGAAAGAGTTTAATTTGCTGGGCAAATAGTACTGCACAAAGTATAATATACGCGATGTTACATACATTAGCTACAATACTCTTTCCACTGTGGCAATATCATATGACACAACACATGTACATAGCTATAGTGAGGCAAACATTATTATCACACATATATATAGCTACAGACACGTGGCTACAGAGTTGGTTATAAATATGAGTACAAAATGATATCAATGTAAGGCACATCATTGATATCAGAGTTCCCAGATGCTGGATGACTAAACCAAGCGCATAGACCATCATAACACATGAGCATATATCTGTATGTACTGATGACCAAACGCAGTATTAAATCAAGTCCAGCAGCAGTATACGTAGCTACATGAAAAATAGTTTTAACAACAGGTGAGGGACTTTGTAGTGCAGAAGAATGAAGTGCAGGTCACTCAGATGTATGTAGACATAATCTATGGTCCAAATTATTACATTAGGTTTGTGTGTGCCAGCACTGTGTACTCCAATGTCATAATGACAGCTGGGAAATGTGTTGTTCAGTTTTATGAATCATTTGTGTCAATCAAATCGAGCGGTTCCCTAAGTTCAGTAAAGTTAGCAACCTTCGGAGGTTGAACTTTCAGAAGACTGTCGCCAGCTGTGTCGAGTGAAGTTGGAAACTCAACGACGGACATGGTGGGAGCAAGCAAAGGTTGAGCTTCGTGATCCACACTTGCTTCTTCCTCCTTGGAACTGCTGTCATTGGCAGTCTCCCTCAGACGATGCAACCGCTGAAGTTTCTGCTGCAGTTTGGGCCACACTTGTTGGTAAGTGTGGTAGAGAAGGACTCCAACAAAGGTGGTGAATGCTATACCAACTGAGGTGTATGCAACAGCAGCCTGGCTGACTGGTACTACAGCAAGTTTCACATAGTAGGTGGCTATGGCAAGAATTCCCAGGTTGAGGATGAAAGATATTTCCAGGATGTCAAGGTACATCTTCTTGTATATCAAACCGGTGAAGTGGGTTACTGTAAGAACCCCAACCACTACAGCTCCGATGGCCAGAAGGTTGAGACTGGGATCAGCTTGAGTGTTGAAGGCAAACACAAGAAAGAGAGCGCAGCGAAGGCAAAGCATCAGTCCAGTCCAGTACCGATGTTGATCTTTGTATGGTGCTTGGTAGGCATCCAGGAATGGTTTTATTCTGGGCTTGTTGATCCAGTAGAAGAGCCTTCGATTGGACTTTGCCTGCAGCCACTGTCCCACGGTGAGGAGGAGGGTGTAGGGAAGAAACAAGAGCAGAAGTGTCAGTGAAGCAACAAGAAACAGGACAATGTGTTTGCCGTGAAGGTACTTAATGTTCCCATCATGCAGCCACACAGCAACCTGCACCTCATTGGGATAGTCCAGGAAAGTGAAGAACAATGCAGCGATGATGGTACGAAGGAGCTTTGCATAGGAAAGGAGGAAGAGGGTTGCCAGAACTGCAACTGGATTGGAGCCGAACAATCTTGCAACCTTCGATGAGTAATCACTAGCAATAATTATCAAACCCACTAGGCTCCATATATATAAAGGAAAGATGAACTGCAGCCATGTTTTAGCATATGCATCCATTCCATCAAAGAAGCAAGTCTCAATGCCTAAGTCCAGGTTAAGCCATGCTATGAACACTGTCAGAATGTTGGTTTGGTTGGGTGGGAAGAAGATTGCACGATTGACTGTGATGATGTTGGCATAGAAGATCAGACCATTGATGGTTCCAGCTGCAACAGTGAGCTTTAAAATGAGCAACAGGAGGACTAAAGCAATCCCAGCCAGGGCAAATGGAATAACTAGCAATATGTACGGGTTGGAACACTGTATGCATTTGGAGCTACCAAGAGCAAGGCTATGACCTGGTTGGCACCGTCCACATATGAGACCTGACCTGCTGTTTTCACACTGTGAATCAGTATTGTTGAGAGTGAATCTAATACGATTTGTGGCTGGCTTGCAGTAGTCAAAAGGGCAGTGTGGATGGAGAATCAGTGCTTGAGAGCGATTGTCATATCCCACCCAGTACAATCCTTGACGTGTTATTGCTCTTTCTGTGATGTTACACCTGGTAGTGTACTTCTGAAGCCTCGGTTCACACCCACAGATCCTCTCAGATGAATTTAAGCTAAACCCAGGTGGGCAGGGAAGGAACTGTAAAGAGATATTTAGAAGTTGTCCGTCAGTTGAGCATGGGCCATCTGCATACAGCACTAATGTCTCATTTTTGTTGGTAGCTGATGAATGCACTTTATAGTAAAGTTCTGTGCAGTTTTTCTTCACTTTTTGAGTATCTTGGAATTGGGCAAGTGATGCATTTCCATATGTGTCATTGAAGAGTGCTCTGATCACAGCTGGAATAGTTTCCTCCCCCTGTCCGGCTGCAACTAAAGGAAAATGGAGCAGTTCACCTGGATACACTCGTCTAACCAGCTTTGAACTTGAAGTGTTGCCATTTGGGGTCCCATCTTTACAAAGTAACACTTTGAATGGATCAGAAGAAATGCTGTTGTTTGGCTCCACTTGCAACTCAAGTACTTCAAAGATTCTCCCAATTAGCATAGCCGTAGTACCATAAACCTCAATTCTACAGTTGTATATTGCACCTCCATACACCGAACCACCTGCTATCTGTGCATGGTTGTTGTATAAATGTAAATGAATATCAAGAAATGCTTGGATATTTGTATCAAGTGAAACATTATACAACCCATTGATTTGAAAGAAACAATTTGCCAGAAAGCTAATTTCAGGTAAGCAATAGGAGATAGGGTCAGAATCTTCCACGTACAGTGCTCCTCCATATTCTGTTGCGTTGTTCTTATCAAAAACGAGATTTGCATAGCGAGTAATGAAATTGAGTGAATGTGTCAGGTACTCTCCTCCACCCCTTGCAGCAGTGTTTGCTGTGAAGCTGCTGTTTCCACTGAAATAGAGACTTGTTCCCAGTCCATAGATCCCTCCACCTTGCAGACGGCCTGTGTTTGATTCGAACTTTGTGTTTCCGTTGAACTTCAGAGTGCTGTTCTCGGAGTAAACGCCTCCTCCATAGTACCTTGCTGAGTTGTTACTAAACATGTTACATCCTTCAAAACACAAGTTACTGTTTTCTGAGTACACTGCTCCGCCGTGGATATATGCAGAATTATTCGTGAAGACTAATTTGTCTGAATTGCAGCCTCCACTAAACGCCCCAGTGTTCTGAGTTGTACTATTTCCAGCGACATTGAGAATGCTTCCTTTTATATAGAACCCTCCACCAATTTTTCTACCTATGTTGCTCATGAAAATGCTACTGCCGATATAGTTAAGAGTACTGTCCCATGCCAAGAATCCTCCACCAAAGCCAGCTGAGTTGTTCATGAAAGTGCTACTACCGATAAAGTTAAGAGCACTGTATACTGCAGAGAATCCTCCACCACCGACAGCTGAGTTGTTCACGAAAGTGCAACTACCAGTAAAGTTAAGAGTACTGTTCAGTGCATAGAATCCTCCACCGTCAGCTGAGTTGCTCATGAAAGTGCTACTACCAGTGAAGTCAAGAGTACTGTTCTGTGCAGAGAAGCCTCCACCAGCGTCAGCTGAGTTGCTCATGAAAGTGCTACTACCAGTGAAGTCAAGAGTACTGTTCTGTGCAGAGAAGCCTCCACCAGCATCAGCTGAGTTGCTCATGAAAGTGCTACTACCAGTGAAGTCAAGAGTACTGTTCTGTGCAGAGAAGCCTCCACCAGCGTCAGCTGAGTTGCTCATGAAAGTGCTACTACCAGTGAAGTCAAGAGTACTGTTCTGTGCAGAGAAGCCTCCACCAGCATCAGCTGAATTGTCTGTTAAAGTTTTACTACCAGTAAAGGTAAGAGTACTGTTCTGGGCACAGAATCCACCACCAATGTGAGCTGAGTTGTCTCTGAAAGTGCTGTTCCCTGTGAAGACCAATGTGCTTGCGCCTGCGTAAATTCCACCTCCCTCACAGAAACCAGAGCATTTGTTGTTGATGAAACTGTTGCTTCCTCTCAGGTCCAGGCTACTGTAGAACACTCGCAGTGCGGTACCAGGGCTGTCCTGAAATGAGCAGTTGGCAATCTCAGTGTCTTGTCCCGAATGAATTGACACTCCATATGCAGCTGGATAATCCATGTAAGTTGCTCCCCTGCCACAAGAGGTAAAGGTCAAGCCAAGCAGTGTCATGTATGAAATGTTTCTAAATGTAAAGCCAACCAATTGTTGGCAGACGATCTTCACAGCATGAGGTGAGGATGATGCGCTAATCTCAAAATCACTCACATTCTCTACTGTAAAGTTCACACTGAGGACATGTTCCCCAGGCAGGAGTAGCAGCGTGGTGTTGGAGGTGAGGTAGTGGTGAGGTTGTTGTGCATACTCGGAGAGAGTGAGGCAGGGGTCAGCAGGACATGGTGTGTCAGGAGTGGGCTTGACGTATCGTATGGTGTGACCAGAGCAGGTGGTCAAAATGACCAGGAGAGGTAGCAGAGTTGCACTGACAGTGCACTTTAGCTTTGGTAACCCAGCCATATGCGCAGCTGTATGGTGTACGGAGAAGAGTAGCTAGCTATAGCACTACGAAAACAAAATTGTTCTTTTAGTGAAGTATTTGTTAAGACAGTTATGTGACCATTCTATACCATAAGTATGCAGTGGTTATTAGTGACGGTAGCCACTGAAGTTTACTCAAGTATGACTCACTGTGTCAGCTCCCACTGAATTGTTTTCAAGGGCATGACTATCTATCGTTTACTCAAATATCAACTCCCACATTGAGGTTGTAGCTAAATGTAGTACACTCATCTGTGGTCTAAGAAATTTCCTAGCCCTTGTCAGTCGGTTCTGTGCTTACAAAAATCAAAATTGTTATTTTAGCTATCACCTCGCACTATGAAGTTGTGATCATGTTTTGTAGTACACTCATCTGTGGTCTAAGTGAGCTTCCCAGCCCTTGTCAGTCGTTTCTGTGCTCCATGTCACTGATAAGAATCGGCACTCTTGACATTGTTTTATGGGCTATAATAGTATGTCCCCCATGACATGCAGCCACCTATTATATACTTGGCACTAGAGCACATGCAGAAACAAGTGAAAAGGGCTGGGAAGTTTGCCGGTGTAAACTTCAGTAGCAACCCACAGTATTCTTTGAATTAGCATGGGACGGATAGCTAGTAATGCCCTTGAAAAGATTTCATGGGAGCTATATACTTGAGTAAACTTCAGTGGAGGAAACCCATAGTATTCTTTGAATTAGCATGCATGGGAAGCATAGTCATGCCCTTGAAAATAATTCAGTAGGAGCTGATACTTGCATCGTACTTGAGTAAAACTTCAGTAGCTATCCACTGATCATGGAATCAGCAATGGTAGGATGGTCACACAACTGTCTTACCAAATACTCCGCCAAAACAGCAATTTTTTTTATAGTGATACATCTCGAGTTAGTTCACTATCATGTATACAAGGGCATAGATAAGTTTGCAAGAGTGGTGGGACTGTGATGCGTGAAAAAGACTGCACACCTTTAACTATAGCTACATAAACAAGCACTACGTAACTTCAACCTGAATAGCTAATTATCAAACATGACAACTTGAGATGTAATGCTTGGAGGTAGGGTTAGCTACATGTCACCAGCACTCACCAGTAGTTTCCTTCACTTTGGCGGTGCACAGCAACAACAGTACAGCAGCACTTTGCAATCAGCTTTGCACATATTATAGCTTTAAAGATTGAGTCCAGGCCTGCCAATTCTCACGGAAAATCCGTGAGACTATTGAGTGCTGATCTCACGCTCTCAGCTCAAACTCATGGAAATGCTGAGAGACTCGAGCTTGAACACGGACTACCGATCGCTGTTGGAACCAGTATTTTGGCAGCCTCGTTCACATGCAAGCCTGGGGATGAGACCAGGCGTATATATCATCGGCATATGCGCATGCGCGCGCCATTTTGCGCACGACTGCGGCTCTGCTGAAGGCACAGAGATGTCATATGGGTTTACCTTTCAGGCAAAAAGAATGCACACAGTTATCCGAGTCAGTGCTTGATATTTAGTTATGACTGACCTTCAGTTGCCTATGAGAAATAGTAATCAGGAGCCTATGATGAGCTCTGTACTATTCATTCACAGGATCTCACAGGGAGAGTTGTTAGCCCTCCCACTCGTGTGTATGGTGTAGTCCTGGAATCCTTCTCCTAGGTTGGTCTGGTCATCTCTCTTCTGTGCCTCATTGCATTCATCATCACACATCTTTCATCCAGGTGAGTCTATAACTACAGTGGATTTGTATGGCGGCACATGTGCAATTCCAGAAGTCATTGCTAGACGAGTGGTACATTAGTTATGTTGACAAAATTAATGATGAAGGGTACGTAAACTCTACTAGATAACCGAACGTTACCTAGAAGAATCGTAGCTTTGTTGTTTTTGGAGGCTCAGCTACAAATTTAGCCACATATTGGCAGAATGCCAACTTGCAAAGTGAGTTTCCAAGTGAATTTCCATTACATATATCTCCTTCCATTGTGGATATTTTAGGAGTTTGAACAAAAATGAACACGAGCAGATCCTCATCAACCTCTCCTTTGCTCTGATGGGACTGTACTTCGTCTTCATCCTGGGAGCCAATACTGCACCCATCCCACCCCTCTGTGGCATCAGCTAGTGCTGCCCTGCTCCAGTACTTCCTGCTGGTTTTCTTTGCATGGACGTCTGCAGAGGCCTTCTACCTCTACCAGAAGCTAGTGAAAGTTATAGGAGTGAAGCGAAGATCCCGGCTGGTGCTCAAGATTGGACTCATGGTTGGGCATACATTTCAGTCTTCCAAGTGCTATTCAGCTGCATAATGGTCCAGAAGAGAATATTGATCTCCATAAGTTTACATTGGTTATAATAGTTTCAACTCAACCATGCTGGCAGTTATACAATAAGTGGACGTCTAATGGTCTGAATACGTATCTATCACCCATCCCGTGTTCAGCTATGTATAGCTACATTGTAACATTGTAATGCCCCTAATACATACAATGTATGTGTTAGGGTATTATTGTGTGATTGCATTTCTCCTTATAAAAATACACATACAGTGGTTCCATTGGTGATAGTTGTAGTGTGTGCAGCCCCTGGATACAAGTTCTACTTCCAGGAGAGCAAGTCTGGTTTGTAAGTAACTCATGCATGTGCATTACATGTGTGTGAACAGATTTACTGAATTTCATGACAAAACATTCTCCAACTGCTAGCTCCATGCAATGTACAAACAGACTGAATTTATATTGTGTAATCTTTTGGTGTTGTACAAAACGACCTCTGTGCATGTTACTTCAGTTATATGGCAATTCACAAATCACTACAGACTAAGTAAGAACAGTGATATAATCATATTGTGTTGAGTTACAGACAGCTAGGCTAAATAGACTGTCACACAACATTATTTACTACTACGAGCAGGATTGTATTTCCCATATATTCAGGGTGTGTGCAGTAAGCCAAACAGAAAGCATGACTTCATTTGTCAGCATAGCATGTATTTGGCAGTTTCAAGTCACTGCAGACTAACTAAAACCAATGATGTAATCATGTTTGGGTTACAGACAGCTCATTATGGCCTGCCACCCAGCATTCATTGGTTATCACTGCAGATTATAGTGTCATTTCCTTTTTCAGATATTCGTATGCTCATTAGGACTGACTGCTATATATGGCAATTTCAAATCATTACAGACTAAGCAAAAACACATTTTGGTTTGTTGCAGACAGGCTCAATATGGCATGGCACCCAACCCACTACTGCATAAGAGAGAACATAATCGGATTATTCATGACCACAAATGGGATAATGTACTTCATTATTATGACTGCATAAGCCGACACTCCCATGCACATGTAAGCTAGTTTCCACTGTGACCTGCGTGCCAGCTGACTATTTAACTGTTACCACAAGTGAGTTCTTGATTTGTGCTACAAATATAGTATAGGCTAGTAACTTATGTTTCATGATGGGGAAGGCTATTGCTACAAGATTTGGGCTTCATCTACTGGCTCTCTTCTGCTACAGCTCAAGATTTGTGTCAGGTAATGACTAGCTTGATCTGAACATGGATATTCTTGCATTTGGCTACTGTAGCTGGCTGCTAGCCGCATACAAGTGAGCCAAGTGCAGCACAATCGTTCAAAATTGGAAGTCACAACACGGGCATTCAAAATTGAAGGTGATGGCACAAGCATTCAATAGTGTCCAACAACAGTGATTAATCACCCACCTCACACCCGTGTAGGACAGATCTGCTTGTGTTCAATAAACTGAAAATTACTGCACCTGAAAGTAGATAATCATTAGTTTCTGGTGAAAACTCGACAGTTTATTGATCCAGTAAGTCAACATTAACAAGTAGCTAGAATTTGGCCATGCATAAGTCAGCGTAGTGTGCATAATTATTATTGATCCTGTATATATCTAGACCTGTGAGTTCTTTCCAGTGAAAAGGGTTATCTTAGTTTATCCTCATCTGCCATAGCTGCTCAAGATCGGTACCATGTGTCAGTGATCGCACCAGAGGGACCAATAGTCATCGGCTCCAGAGTGGTTCTTAGATGTTCAATCAGCCCAACTCTGCCTGGTCCCATTGAGTACACCTGGAGGACATCTGTCCCAGATCAATCTATCACCAGATCAACTGGCCACTCACATCTCGGCTCCATGCTGTGGATCTCAAAAGCCCACCCAAGAGTTGGGAGGTATTTTTGCCATGTTCTCTCCAGTGGAATCATTATAGGAGTGGGAAGCACAGAATTACAAGTGCAAGGTATTCACGTCTTAGCTACTCTTGTAAGTCCCAGATTTACTAAGTCTTCCAAATATCACACATGGCAATGTGTGGAGGGCTGCAATCCATTTGAATTCAAATAAACCGTATACAATGCATACTACCGGCATGTGAATGCAGAACATTGTGGGGCAAGTGTGAAGAGCTACCAAGATTAAATGTTCAATCAAAAGTTACTGAGTGTCAGCAACTTAAGGTCATAATTATAGTTGTAGGAAGTTTGTGGTGGTACATTTTTGGCACCAGTCTACGTAGCTGAGTCTGGCGCTGATTGCCAACAATAATCTCATTCCTGGTTTTCATTCTGGTCTTGTTTGTTTCTGTTTGCTTTTGTCTTCTGCACACTCAATACCAATGAATCAACACTGCTGTTCAATAGACTTTGAAACCTGACCAGGAGCCTTGTACAAAGTTCGCTAATTTAGTGGCATGTACAAAGCACCCAACCGACACCACGAGTTACAAGTCACTCACACAATCATATTCTAGATAATTGTTCTATCCCTGCCTATCCCGACATATAGACTCTACCTAGTCTATGGTAATATTAACTAACCATTTGCAACCATGAATCAATGCTTAGTTATCTGTCAAAGAAGTGTCTACAGTTATAGCTGAGAATGTCAGAAGCTAGTTGGTAACATTTGCAAATAGCATATCTGCATGTAAATGCGATCATTACAAAGTATAGCTATCACTTTGGGTATTATGTTAACCCTAATGCACTCACAACGTCACTATAATATTATATTCTCCTTATAGGCACTCGTACCAACATGTGTATTTACTCTGATTTCATGCAGGTTTCATTCCTCCGCTTGTACCAACAAGCGTATTGTTCACTCTACCTGATCCAATCAGATTGCAAGTAGGAATGCCACCTGAAAATGCATTCACGAAAAACGTAAGTCTCACATTTGCCTGGTACCACAACAGATCCTCACTCTCTTGCTCTAATGTTTCTGGAATTACATTTACCGGAAGAAGAAAGTCTGAGATTGTAATCAACTCTGCAGTTTATCATAGTGCGGCAGGAATTTATGAAGCCAGAGTAAGCAACTTGGCTTTTGAGATGATGAATTTGAACGGTGCTTCTGAGATGATGAGTTTGGATAGTGCTTCTGAGACAATGAATGTGAATGGATCTGATGATGTGGCTGTGATTGCTGATGTACCTCGGTACCAGTGCAGTGGCATTGTTCTGCAATCATTGGAGAAATACGCAGCCTTGAGTCCGGTCACTTTCCGTGTTTCAGAATCGGGTAAGTTAAAAACATGCACTATAAGAATCATATGCTTGGTCCTATGAGAACATTAGCCTTGTAGGTCATCCCCCGCTCAGATTTTAGCAATTATGGCACCAGGAATATTACCTCACACATAAGTGTCCTGTACATGTGTTGCAAGCAATAAATGTGCACATTCTTGCTAATTAATAAATTTCATATTCTGCTAGGCAGTCCACAAGAGAGCAGTACAACCCAAATTATGGATCCTGAAATGATTGTGAAAAGGGAAGGAGATGTGTTTATTTCAGTTGCTGTTAAGCTAAGCAGTATTGGTGGCGTAAACTTCAGGAGGGTAAGTTTGCTGAATTACAAGTGGTCGCTTAATGGAATTAGAGTACTGTCACACATTGCTATCAGAGAACATTCCTCGATAAAAAGGTCTTCAGAAGATCGCACAGGGCCTAGAGCTGGGGGAAGAGCCCCTGGTGATTACAACAGCAGCTTCACTCTATCGGATAACAACTCTGCGATTGTCTCCCTAAGTTTTCCCCGTGCCTCAACTCAAGACGTTGGAATATACGAGCTTCAGGTCTTCATGAGTACAGGTGACCTTCCTAACACCTTCAACAGTGCTACTTGCTGTGACTATGTTGACTTTCTCTCAAGTTCCAAAGGTCTGAAAATCAGAAACATTCTGATTGGATATTCAGCAGCACAGCTTGTCTTGTTTGGTAAGCAACTAACCATGCAGAGAGTAAAGCATATTGTACAACAATTGTATGCAGTTCTATACAGCTACGTAAAATTATGTGTGCATGAAAATACTGCAGATTGAAAGCTGCACCTGGCCAGCTGCACCCGGCCAGCTGCACCCGGCCAGCTGCACCCGGCCAGCTGCACCCGGCCAGCTGCACCCGGCCAGCTGCACCCGGCCAGCTGCACCCGGCCAGCTGCACCTGGCCAGCTGCACCTGGCCAGCTGCACCCGGCCAGCTGCACCTGGCCAGATCCACTTGTGTAAGATATGCACGCACATAGTTGCAGGCAGTGAACTTTCAGTCCCCTTTGAGTAGCAGTATTCACTCCCCCCCTACCCCCCCCGATCGCACTGTACAGATTTCCCAAGCATATGTGTGACAGGAGACCAAACAAACATTGGGAATGGAGTGCCAGATGTACTCACGTGTACCATCCAAGACAACAACAGTTTCTTCACACACCACAATATCAGCTGGAAAAGAAATGGAGAAGAGATCATTACAACTATAGGGAACAGTCTCAGTTTGAACATATCACACCCACTTGGCTCCAAGGACAACAAATTTGGAACATATTCATGTGTTGTGAGTAGTCAGTTTGGTACAGTCGTGGAAACCATTCATATTGCAGAAGAAGGTGAGCACAAATGTATAGAGTACATAGAAATCTATAGCATAAAGAATTGGCCTTTGCATGCCATTGAGGTCCTTGCATTGAGCTGTGTATAACAGGAGGTATACATGGAGAATAGCATCTTCTAAATTGCTGGCCCCTCCCATTATTATTATTGCTAATACGTGTTACTATTAATATGAAGGTCTGGTTCCATTTGGAGGGCCACTTGGGATGTCTGCATTCATAATTAATCGGCCAAGTATAATTGACATCAGGTAGTTTCCTTGCCATACAGTCTGACAAATATGTCACAGAGTTAATTGATCTATGTTTTAGTCGCACATCTTGTCATAAATGTTTACGAAGTGTCTGCTATTGTACCCACAGTGGAAGCGAGGGTACAAATACAACTGACTGAGCCGGACGACTGCATTGCATTGGAGGTAGGTACACACATTATGTGTGGAGGGTGCATGTCTAGTAGCTACATGCATGGAGGTTTGTAATAAATGTGCAGTGAGAATTGGCATGCCATAGTTACCCTATTGATCTTGATCATCAATGCCCGACATCCTACAGAGATTCACACCAGGTTTCTGTATCCATACATGCAGGATTCTCCAAATACCATTCTACAAGACATTGCAAGCACCATGTCACTGGCTTGCGGTTGTAACGTTACAACTAGTAACTTCATTCATTCTTCACTCCTCTGCTCACCTGATGCGGATGTGCTCGATTTCACTTTTGCATTCTCCAATGCTGATGGAACACAGCTGGCAAGCTCTGTGCTAGAAGCAACTAGTGAATGGATAAGAGGAACACGAAAAATTAATCAAACTGTTTATCAGCTCAACATCGAATGTCCTATAACCACAGTTGAAATTGAATGCACTTCACAAAGCCAAGTGAGAAAAAATGTTTTGTAGTACCTAGGACTGTAATATTCTATTGCAAAGTGCATGCTTGCCAACCTGAATAGCAGCTAGCTACCTAAATAATGTGCTGGTTAGTTCCAGAAGTGCATGTCCAAGGTGCTCATGACACATGATTGCAAATAAAGGTATAATCATATGTGTGCAGGCAGGTATCAAAGTCAGCATCAGCAAATTTATGGAAACATGTTGTAAAATAAAAATGTACTATATCACATTTCTGTATGGGTGGTGGTCTGTCTGTTGGTAGTCATGTTGCTATTCATTATTTCTGTCATGGTTGCAGATGGTTATGGAACTGACTGTTGGAACACTGATTGGAGCAATTGTTGGCTGCCTTCTCAGTGGCCTGTTGGCTGGACTGATCGTTGCCACTGCCATCATGGTTTGGTATGTGTGTACCTATCCAAACACTTCTATATATGCCAACTTTGTAAAATATATTCATAGTTAGACATGACAGATTCCATAGACCTTTATCCATTGGGGGTAAAAGTAAGCAAAAATAGCGTGTTATTATGTAGTTTCATACATGAAAACACAAGTTTTAAGCTTGTGTATAGGAGACATTATTCATTACTCATGCATGGTGCCACATTATAATTATGCTAGGAAACGCAACAGAGATTTTTAGCACAACAGGCAGGAGATTCACAGGTTGTCATGCATTATTCACCTCAACAGGATACTGAAACGTCAAAGGGACCCCAAGCAGCTCAACGATCACCTAGAACAAGGACAAGTTACAACATCAGCACACAACCAGAACACTCTCAGCACAGATGTCACCGAGAGTAGTGATGAAAGTGACCATCCCGGGAATGAGCAGCAGCAGCCAAGGCAGCGTAGTGGGACTCAGATCACAGAGAACCTAGCTTATGGCTGTAGAGAACTAGAAGAGGATGAGAGTGACCACTATAGTGTTGTGTACGACTACCCAGCAATCTCATCAGCTGATCGCCTGGAGGATGTGCAGTATATCGATCATCAATGGGCAATCAGTAATAGCTAATTATCTTGTAACAGTGTAGCTATAGCAATATGCACCTGTACACTACCCACCCCGATTGAAGCTTGCACTATCAATGTTTGTACAGTCATGCATGCGTGTCTGTATAATATATATATTATACTCTGAAATCCCATGCAGATTAGAACCCCCGCTTTTCGTACTGCAAGTGACAAAAACTGGGTGTGGAGGCCTGGGAACGAGGCTAACACCACACTGCATGTATTGCATGTGTAGAGTAGGCTAGGTAGCTAGTATAATATATTCCATGGGAGGTGCATCGTGTGTGAGTGGTTGCATTTCTCTTGACTGTTGTGTAACAATCTACTGTGCATGTGTACTCAGACTAACAGCATAATATGATCTTGACGTACTGTATGAGTTATGGTATCAAGTGGGTGGAGCTTCATTACACTAGCTCCATGCCATCTAGCTTTTAGATATCTATAGATCTGTGTCTGCAATTATTATCATGTTAATACTGTGCGATCACAGCCAAAATAGCTACCGTATATCCTTAGATTATTTTAGCCCATTCATGCAGACATTAAAACCCTAGCTAGCTATAAATGGTATGCACTGCATGGAACAAGCATGCATTCTATGTGCAGCTACACTGCCAAGTACAGCGGTATTCCTTGCCAAGTGTGGCCATGTACAACACGGGTTGACAAGTAGCTATATACCAAATAAGGACAGGTATTAGTGAAGCCTATAAGTATTGCAATTTGCTGGCAAAAATTTCACAGGTGAGAGAAGTATTTCATCATGTGATCATTCACTTATGCACGATATCGTAGTTGGTCTAGTCTCGTTAGCCATAGTGGCTCTACTTTACATAACTTGCAGTGGCGATGCAGAAGCATATGGGAGGTTGTCCAACTGCTGGAATACTGAGCTGGATAAAAGTCTGCAGACATGCACTATATCGTGTACTGTCTTTGGAGTTGGGAACTCAGAATTGATGTGCATTGGTAATTGAGATTAAAAAAAAGTAGAGATAGAGGAACTGCATTGTTTTACCCAGCTGCATTATAAATCCATATATATTATGTTATTACAGATCATCATCCAAATAGCATGGACTTCTGATATAGTGAAACACTTTCAGCAGTCAACATCGATCCACCTTCTTGGGCTGTTAGCTACAGTTGTTTCCATGGTAACTTCAATGTAAAGCAAGAGATGATCGATTGCTATCTAATATTTGGGTACACAGATCAAACATTTTCCATGGAAACCCTTAATTGTCGTTTCCATCAAGGTTTCATCAAAACTAGCACCCCATACAGTGTATGCTTGCAAGATCAAGAAGTCCACAACCGTCGCTTGGCAGTACTCAACACCACTGACCCTCGCTATCGGCACCACTGCTCTCAGCATACTGACAGCATCTCGCTCCAATAAAGTTTACATTAGAGATATAATTGTACTTAATTCAAAAGAATGCTTTGTAGCCACAGGATGAATGCACCCAAAAGAATGCTTTGTAGCCACAGGATGAATGACTGTCTCTAGTCTCGGAAACAATAATTATGGCCAGTTATGGAATCTTCCAGTTTGACTGCCTCTCAGGCTTCAATCTTCTGCGGATGTCATTTGTAAGAGGCGAGCCCAAGAGGGTCGTATCACTAGCTAGATCTCGGACGCCAATAGTGCATTATGCAGTAGCCACATCACTACACCTCCACTTCCGCAGACAAAGGCTTCAGTTTATTTATGGCTTCCGAACGCACGACTTTGTATTACTAGTTCGTTAAAGGTTCTTGTTCAGTATACAAGTGTCGGTAGTGTTTGTGTGGTATCGTAAGTAGTCTAAAGTACTAGTGCTCGTGTTAGTTTAACGTACGAGCTTCGCAACTCTGCTATTTTATGAATTAGTATAGTAGCTACATGTGGTCGTAGTTAGGTATTGCGTGATAGTTTTCTACTGGTATGTGTAGGTATAAACTGAGTTAGTGGTATCTTGTTTTGACTCGTTTACAGGATCTTAACATTCGCGATAAGTTGCTAATATTCGATACGTCTTGCATCAGTGATCTGCGCTACCTCCTGCCGCAAGTTTTGAAATCCAATCTTTGAGTTGAGACTGCCTGTGGTTTGCAGTATACTGCCCTCGTGCAGGCCATGAATTCATCTTGGGTCCCTTCGCATGTTCAGATCACTGGTAAGTGTGCAAGCGGTGCATGAATGTTATGTTCAATACCTCGTTGGCGTACGCAACCTCGCCCATAGTTCTAGTAGCTGCGCGGGGGGCAGGCAATAATTTGTAATTTAATCAACGCATAACTCACCCGGGGTCCACGGAAATTTCCCCCTTTCGTATGTGAAAGTTTGGTGTTGGCGTTTGACGCTGTGATCCACTGTACTGTGACTCACTGACTGTCTCTTTGCTACAGTGCATCAGGCGAGGGATTTACTGCTGAAGAACAAGAACGGTACGTTTATGTCTCGATAGTTTAGCTGAGTGCACATGACTGAGGGGCATCTAGCTATATAGCGTTGTGCGAGCGAGACTTGTCTCGACTTGTCTATCATTCGCAATCGCTGTTAGCTACTTTAGGTACATGTATTGGCAAGATATATTATATCTACGCATGTTTTAGGGACTGTGTAGGTCTCAAAGAATTCCTTGACCCAGACGAAATCCGGTATACAGCACTTATTAGGTCTCTCCCTGTAAACAATGGTGTCTGACTCCGGTCAGAATGTCGGTGTCTCTGTCCCTAGAGCTGTTAGTCCCAGTTTTCCGTTATTCTGGGACTATTCCAGTGGTATCAGAAATTATATGTTGAGGAGACTAGTTGCCACTCCATGCTAGAGTAAACGTTGACCTGCATTTAGAATCATGATCACAAACTTCACGTACATCTGTGTACTGGGAACCAGCGACTCAGAACACAGACATTATAATATTATTGCATAAACTTGATGCATGTTATCCAGAGCACAGTAATGTTTGGGCTGTCAATAGTTTATCCCTGTACGTGATAATGAAAATGGTCAGGGCTCTAATTAGCCAGAGAGAGATGCATTACACTTGTTGGCAGTGTGGACTAAGATCCAACCAATCAGACGGCCGCATTCGGTATTTAAACAGGAAGTGGAACACCTGGCTTTACTTACTCCTGGCATCAATAAGATATACCTCTGGGTGTATTGTCTGCCTGATAGCACTCGACACAAGGCTGCTAACTGCACTGGCCATTAAAAGGCAATTGCCCTTTGTTGAACGTGAATGGGCAGTTACTAGGAATGGCCAAAGTGAGAGCTTGGCACTCTGTTGATATTGTTTGTTTGTGTGCTCTGAAATAACTGACACCTTTCTTGGAATGTTCCGCAAAGTACCGCATGTACTCAAGCTTGTGCATGTACAGTACGTTTTCAATGAGTGTACTTTCCGGATGCATACAGTGTTACTTTATGGAAGGGGAGGTAGTTGTGATGCCTATTCTTTGGTGGTGGGCACCTGTGTGGGAGGGGCACCTGTGTGGTAGCGGGCACCTGTGTGGAGGGGCACCTGTGTGGGAGGGGCACCTGTGTGGAGGTGCACCTCTGTGGTAGTGGGCACCTGTGTGGGAGGGCACCTGTGTGGGAGGGTAGCGGGCACCTGTGTGGATGGGCACCTGTGTGGTAGCGGGCACCTGTGTGGAGGGGCACCTGTGTGGGAGGGGCACCTGTGTGGAGGGGCACCTGTGTGGTAGCGGGCACCTGTGTGGAGGGGCACCTGTGTGGAGGGGCACCTGTGTGGAGGGGCACCTGTGTGGGAGGGCACCTGTGTGGTAGCGGGCACCTGTGTGGAGGGGCACCTGTGTGGAGGGGCACCTGTGTGGTAGCGGGCACCTGTGTGGAGGGGCACCTGTGTGGAGGGGCACCTGTGTGGAGGGGCACCTGTGTGGGAGAGCACCTGTGTGGAGGGGCACCTGTGTGGAGGAGCACCTGTGTGTAGGGGCACCTGTGTGGAGGGGCACCTGTGTGGAGGGGCACCTGTGTGGGAGTTCATTTCCTTATGGGTGACTCACCATTGTGACCACTGCCAGCTGTGTCAGACATGGCTGTGCAAGAGATTGCATTCCTATACTCACAGATGTGTGGTAGGTTGTTTAACACGTGAGAGTGATGATTACGTGTGCTCATGAAGGTGCTGAAGTTAACTTCATTGCCAGGACATCCAGGCTTAGGATTAAGTTTGTAATAGAGTGGTGTAGCTTTATGGTGGAGGTTAGCCTAAACATCACAGCATACAAAACGAGATTAGACAAAATGGCACGAACGTCCGCCATTACTGTGCATGAACTCATGATCGTCTTCCTTGACGCTCTGGCCTCAGAGTGAAGAACGTACCCATTACTCCCCCGTATGCACCTGCGCAAGCGCGGCATGAAGTAATCCGTCTGTTTGTCTGTGTGGTAGTTATGTCTACTGTCGGAGCATGTAGTTGAAGTTAATTACATTACCCGAGACTCCAATCCAGGCTTACGGCTGACTTAGGGTTAGAGTTAGGGCTGGCGTAGGATTAATCTTATGGTAGACTAATCAAAGCAGTACATTTGTACATTTATATGACAAAGATGGGATTAGACGAAATGATTATCATCGATCAGTCGCCACTCCTGTAACTGTGTAAACCTTGAGGCCCTGGAATGAGGGCAGCTGCACTGTCTGGGAACATTATACACAGGTGTGTCCATCCAGGCCTATCTTGTCTTCACTTTGTTTCAATAGTTATCAGTAGCCTCGTTCCCAGGCCTACCCCGTTTTTTCTGTTCTTCGGTTTCCGTTGACAATAATAAATGGATGCGGAAGGGCGGCGAAAAACGCGGAAGGCCTGGTACGATTCATCACGTGAGTGACGTCAGGTGGACGCAAGGGTGGACGTAGGGGGGGCGGGGCCCTTAGTTGTTTCAGCAGGTCCTGAAGGCTGTTCATCATCCAGTCGGCTCGGTTCGAACGATCCGCGGCTAGTCGGGACTCGCAGACGATCTACACAACTTCTTGGGTGCTTTTTAAACTTATTTGCGGTTTGGCCGGGTGTGGCCCAACCGCAAATAAGTTTAAAAAGCGCCCAAGAAGTTGTGTAGATCATCTGCGAGTCCCGACTAGCCGCGGATCGTTCGAACCGAGCCAACTGGATGATGAACAGCCTTCAGGACCTGCTGAAACAACTAAGGGCCCCGCCCCCCCTACGTCCACCCTTGCGTCCACCTGACGTCACTCACGTGATGAATCGTACCAGGCCTTCCGCGTTTTTCGCCGCCCTTCCGCATCCGTGTATTATTGTCAACGGAAACCGAAGAACAGAAAAAACGGGGTAGGCCTGGGAACGAGGCTAAGTTATCAGTGAGAAATTTGAACGATTGGATAGTGGATTAGGTATCCTGTCCACCATCAGATTGGTCAAATCTGGTCAACTATCTACCGTATACGCGTATGGGATGTGAGAGTGGAAGGGAGCGAGTCGGGGAATGGATGCATGCCACTGTGGTGATGGACCTTGGTCTGGTGCACTCTATAGCGTTCAAACCCTGGAAACCATGATTGTGTCAACTTGCTTAGTCACTGGATTCCATTGGGGGGTTTCAAACCCGAATTGGCCTGTTTTGCAATCCATATTTGGTGACTGTATCCCGGCAACGTGTTAGTACCAGCTGAATGCTCTCCAACAGAACCCATGTACAGCTCAGTTCTGGTTGCTAGTGACGATTGCTACTGCATTGCTGGGTGTTGCCAAGCTTGTATGCCAAGCACAAAGTGAACGACGGAAATGCGATTATCACATTCTGATCTCAATGTACATGTATGTGAGGATACTCGGCCGTCCATTGTTGTTCTCTTGTGGGTGCCAGTTTGATACCCACATGATCGAAATTCCATCCTGTTCATTACACACTCAAACTCCGCCTACAAGCTTAAATCGTTACCGAGTGTTCCCCGTCATGGGGCCTTTGGAGATGCAGTTCTGATACGTTCATAGCCTCGAGCCTCGAGAGTGGTTATGCTGTTGTTTGCATGCGGACATTCGGTGTAGCGCTGTACCGCAAATGGAGAGACTAGTCTGGTTCTCAGGCCTTCTCACCCCAACGTTTGTCCTGGGAGCAAGGCTAAGGAGCGACTGGGCCTGGTACGTCTAGCTGCCACATGGGCAACGTCACAGCCTCATTCCCAGGCCTCCCATGCGGCCTGGGAGCGACTGGGCCTGGTACATCCATGGGCAACATCACGGCTAGTAGCTACATTGAGGGGGTGCAACTGTTGTGTAAACCAAGAGACGCTGAATCGGTAGCTTCATTGTGATCCTGCTGTTCCGTGCTGCAGGTTGCTCACACACAACCGAGGCATGTCTACACCATGTCTACCCTTGTTGTCTCACGCAGGATAAATTGCTGTCTCATAAACAACTATTGTATTAGCCTCGTTCCCAGGTGCTCAGTACAAGCACCTGGGAACGAGGCTACTACAGTATATGTATGTAACTGTCTCTTCAGTTTGCTAGATACAATGCTACCATAGCAACCTTATCGTAGCTGTCTACATCATAGCCTCATTCCCAGGCCTCCCACGCGGCCTGGGAACGAGGCTATCTACATGGTTATGGTGTACTCTGCACTATCCTGAGATCGTGCCCGCCTTGTGCTCAGTCTCTCAAGATTGGTTGCACTATGCCGAGATTACATACTTCACAAACTTAGAATTCTGAAACCGTATACACAGCTATGTCGAGATTGTGCAGATTCCTAGATTACATGTTGTACATGTTTTATCAATATCGTAGTCGCGCGTTATTAGGCGCAGCTCACTTATAGGCGCATATTCGCTGTTAGGCGCTGGTTCAACTCAACTCATCCCAGGTACTCACTGTTAAGCGCTGCATTCTTCTTCCAGAAACTCTGCCATTTTCGATCATACGGAGTCGAAAACAAGCTATAATTCGAATTGAAGCGCACTTCCTATTCGAGGAATGTTATATTCGTTATTAGGCGCATCTCGCTTATAGGCGCATATTTCCTTCCTGTGGAGTTATAGGCACATGCGCGTAATAACGCGCGACTACGGTACATACATGTACCACCATGACTTTGTGTCACCAAACCTCCACAGTGGTTCCACTGACCACACTGTGCCTATCATATGGACGTGAGTACAGTTGTCAATGCCTATTATGGTGATGTGGCATACACTGTTACCTGTAATGTAATAGCATTCTTGCTGAAACTCGGATCAATGACTGGTCACGTTTGTTTAGAATTCTTTGCTATGCTTTGATGAGCATATGTTTGTGAGGTTATTGTTTCGGATGTGTTGCTTAATGTAAACATAGCTGTATTATACACACAAAATGTATATACGCGAATAATTATACTGTAATCACAGCTGTTGTATAATACATATGTACACTGTATACATAGCTATTGTACATGTACGTACATGGACTGTAAGGATAGCTATTGCATAATTATTAAAGTGTACACATTACGCCATGTCATAGGTAGGCTTATTGTCTGACCAAAGAATTCAATCTTGGTTGCTACCAATAAACGTTGTGGAGTTTGTGATGTATGAATTCACTGTCTGTTTGCCAGCGAGTTGATCAGCTCATGGTGGATGTGGGAGCTGTTGAATGGAGCTGGGGGGGGGGGGGTTGGGAATGGTAAGAGAAATTAATATTGTTCTGGGGTCTGGCTGGGCTGACCTCCTTCGTGCTTGTGTATCCGTGCAGGCCACAGTGAACTGTACGTGTGTCTTCAGGTGGAGAGAGAGAAGATTGTGACCAGCCACCTCCCTCGCCAGCCCACCCCGGCATGGAACCACACCACTGACTTGTGAGTGCACGTGCACGTGTAGTGATGTCACTGTATGTACTTCCACGGGGATGAAAGCTCTCCTCGTACCTGGAGAATGATCATGTGTGATTGTGTGGCCACCTGACAGTCTCAGCCATGACTGATCTCATTCTGTTTAGACTTCGTTCCCGGGTCCCCGCCCAGCTTCTTGTCACTACTGCTGGCGTCGATCGGAAAGCTGGGCGGTGGCCTGGGAACGAGCCTAGTTTAGTCCTACTAGTATAGCCATCCTCATCCTCCGGTTGGTGAGGCCTGGCATTGCGTGTGTGCGTCTCATGCTACAGATATGACTCAAAGTCTAGCCTACATAAATTATAGCAAACTGCGTAAGGGGCATGTGGTTTAGTTGCTGCATCATGTGGACACTCAATTATGACTGGCCTGAGGCTAAGATGCACTATGTAGCAGAAGCTGTATGGATGACCTTTGGACTTTTCGTACCCAAAACTGCTTAAATTACCTGCTAGGTTTATTCTCCAGTTAACTTTATGTGGCCCATCTAATAAGACACGTAGCTGTGTCTATTCCAAGTAATGCCCACCTTTGACTTTTGATTTAGTACATAACTATTACATCACTGATTGTGCAATCATGTGTAAGTGGAGCTGCACAGCAATCAGTGCTCTCCACAACACCAGCTGATAACTAGAATTCTCCGCCAGTCCACACCTATGTACACGTGCACGCATAGTGCATTAGCAGCATCATAGCAACAGTGGAGGGGTGACTACCAATTAGGGCTCAAATGACTGGGAAGTTGACTCCGTGTAGTATCCTAATATGACAGAGCACATGTCCATCATCATAATTCACATGTGAATTGCTGACATCATGAACTGACATCAAGGAGTACATTTGTTCACACATCCTATGGCATCTTGACAAACTACAGAGTAAGACTGTAAGAACTGTATAGTCGACAGCCTTAGTTCAGTCAATTAGGCCTTAATGGATTTACTGAGGCCTGGGCTATTACCAGTTACATACTACTTTAGCCTCGTTCCCAGGCTCCCCCCTGTGCATGCGGCGACAAAATTTTCCAGTGGTACATACCATTAGACTGCAGAGTGTGAAAAAGAATGGGAAATGCGATTTATTCTCCAGTAATCTCCCGTAGTCTCTAGTAAACTCCAGTAAACTCCAGTAATCTCCCATAATCTGCATATGTACTGACTACACTGGGTATACCTGGAATGTAAGATTACTTCCTAAAAGCTACACGGACAGCATTGTTTACATTCTTGTTTTTCAACTCTGGGAGTGAGTCTAGCAAACAGAGGCCCGAGTGTTGCAACGTTTGTGAGGTATCTCTGAATGTGTCTGTCAATATTGGCTGGCTTCAGATTCAACTATGTGCAGTTGCTTAAGTACCAGTACCTTATGAAGTCTCCAGGGACTCCCACCTTTGCAGAGGCGGCTTCCTATCCTCGAGCCTGGAAATGAGGCTAGTATGTTCTCCATGCGCTGCACCAGACTACGTTACCGACCTGGTTGCAATACCACGGCGGCAAGGGGACTCGTCCCCAAGGTCGAAGGGAACATCATCTAGCTAGCTGACATGGTGGCATTATTGTGTTACTTACTGTGTGGAATTCCTTGAACAGTTTAGGCTAGCTGAGCAGGTCTCTGTACTCCTCCAGGGTACATGTATGTTTACAGACATGTACCGGTTGGGATGCTGGTTCGATGGGTAGACCACTTCAAGACAGACCAGCATCCTCAGCTCATGCTTGTGGATGCTTCAGACTCTACTTGCGTCCATCAACTGGGTGGCTGGTTTACGGCTCGCCCCAAGAACACACTTAGTGGCCCCCTCACTCGCAGCCAGTATAGGTAGGGCCAACTCACCTTTCAGAGCAAAGCCTGGAGCCTTTCTCTCACCTCTTGGCTGCATGGAATGGCATTTTCAGAATCTTTGTGAACCTTCCCTGATTGCTCAAACATTGTTTATTTTATTTCCTACCGTATACCACAAGTGTAGTATGATGTCATTGCCTGTGGTGGTAGTGTTGTGACCTTCTGGGTAGTGGACCTAGTGATGGTGTGCCACCAAGTCTGGAGTTGTTACTGCAGTCATAGGTCTTCCAGAGTGGACAGCTGGCCCATGAGTGTGTGTGGGTGTGTTGCCATGGAGTAAGAGAAGTACTGCATTCTTTGTACAAACGAGGTGTACATGTGACATGTGTACAAGCACTGCTATATATGAGGTGTAGGATCTGACTGTGTACAGTAGGGAGGGAGGAGAGGAGGGAGGAGAGAGGGAGTGGGAGGGAGGAGAGGAGGGAGGAGAGAGGGAGTGGGAGGGAGGAGGAGGGAAGAGAGGAGAGAGGGAGAAGGAGGAAAGAAATCTAAGCGGCTGCAGCTCATGGAACCAGGTGGTCATATTGCTGGCCCGTAATGGAATACCCTGGCATGCCATTAGCTGCTGGCCTCGTTCCCAGGCCGTTAGGAAGAAAGGCCTGGGAACAAGGCCAGCAGCTGCCTTGTCATTCTCCCATGCCAGCCAGGATGGTGACTGCAGCTCTGTGGTAGCATAGCCTTGTGTCTATTGCTTCACGCATGTAGTAGCTGGATGTCCAGTGTGTAGAGAGGCTGCTTGTTGTGACTTTGGGGATCACCCGTGCTGTCCAGCTGGCGTACAGCTGGCTGCACAGGTGTGCGTACTGTATCATGGCCACACAGACATTTTGACTCCTCGACTTCCTTTGTGTGTGCTTACGTTGAGTGTGCAGATATTGGCAGGTGATCTAATTGGCTAACAGTTTTGGTACCTACCTACGTAGTTGAGTATGAGTTACTTGTCAGAATGTTGTGTTTTTTTTGAGTGGCTGTTCCAGGTGAGCAAATAATATTAATTGCCGGACCCCACCCTGGCAGTGTCTACTGACGGAAAAGTCCAACAACGCCCCTCCGGTCAACCAGCCCGGCACCCCGCCTCCTTCAGACAGTATCGTGTTGCAACCCACATCCCTATGGCAATCACAAGCAGCACAGATACACACACAGGCACATTAATTAATGAGGTATTTTTTGTGCTAAAATTGGCACATTTTGGAAACCATTTTCTACCAAATATGGCACAATTTGACATGCCAATTGAATTGGCAGAAACAGCACTCCCATTCTATAAGGTCGCTGATGTGCCATTTTTGCCAAAAATGGACCAATGAAGTTGAATAAACCAATTATTGCAATGTATTGGGAATAGACTTGGAAGAGAACTTTGCACTAGATATGGGTATGTGAATGAGATATGAAGCTGGGGATTGTACCATTGTGGTCAGCATAGAAAGAGCTTTCAAATGATGTCATTAAAATGATTTTTCATTTCGGTCGCATTTTTGCCAAAAATCGCACTCGACCAAAGGCTATAATCCATGGTTTTTCATGATTTTGGGTCAAAATTCAACGTACAGCAAAACTGACATCATTTGAAAGCTCCATTCATGCTGATCACAATGGTGCAAATCCCAGCTTCGTATCTCATTCCTAGCCCAAGATACCTAGCATAGTACTTAACTCACCCATTTCTGTAGACAATGGATAAATATACGGAGTAGCCAGCTAAGTACTATGTCAGGTAACTTGGGATAGGAATGAGATACGAAGCTGGGATTTGCACCATTGTGATCAGCATGAAAAGAACCCTCAACTGATGTCCTAAAAGTGACTTTTAATATTGGTCACATTTTTGCCGAAAACTGCACTCGACCAAAGGCTATAATCCATGGTTTTTGACGATTTTGGGTCAAAATTCAACCTACAGCAAAATGGACATCATTGGAATGCTCCATTCACGCTGATCACAGTGGTACAAATCCCAGCCTCGTATCTCATTCCTATCCCAAGATACCTGGCAGAGTATAAACACAAGCCAGTGTGCAGGCAGTCAATGAAGTGGGACGGTGTTGCCAGGAGTGTACAGCTAGAGCTGAATACACAGAGCTGGCCTCACTCACTTAGCACTGCCTACCTACGTCACACACTCAAATACCAGAACTGTTCACGAACTCCGCCTGGTTAGTAAACCAGACAGGACTGTATAGTTAGGCCGTCAGCTTTCAGGGCCAGTGATCGAGGTACCAAACCAGCGCAGCACACTAACAGCGAGAGCTCTTGTTGTGAACACATGGTCATGTTTGTGTAACAGCAATTTGCGTTTTGTGTGTACCAATCATCTTTGTGAAGTTGTATTTACAAACTGTCCGTCTTGTTTGTCTGTTTGTTGTCCGTATCAACACGTGTATATCTGCCAGGTGCAATATTTCGTGAACGAGCCGCTGACAGAACTAGAAAGGACAACGGAGACACTGCTTATGGCAGATGTGAGTGCTGAAATCAGAGGGCAATACTGTAACTGTGCGTTACTAGGCGCAGCTCACTTATAGGCGCATATTCACTGTTTGGCGCAGGTTCAACTCTCGTCCCAGGTACTCACTGTTAAGCGCTGCAGTCTTCTTCCATTTTCGATCCTACGGAGTGGAAAAAGATTATAATTCAAACTGAAGCGCACTTCCTATTTGAGGAATGTCATTTGTTATTAGGCGCATCTCGCTTATAGGTGCATATTTCCTTCCTGTGGAGTTATAGGCGCATGAGCCTAATAACGCGCGACTATGGTAACTCAGGGGTAGCAATAGCAGACTGAATCTGAACTGGACCCTATGCTTCTGTTAAACCTGCACTGACTATAAAATGTTGACACCATTCTTGGATTTTAGGATGACATTAATGGTCCTGCAAAGACTGTCACTGTCACCATTCTTGGATTTTAGGATGACATTAATGGTCCTGCAAAGACTGTCACTGTCACTGAAGCCCTCATGAATATCATTAAATGATGCTTTTTGGCCTCTATTACTTCCCTCACCTTTATTAGTTCATAATCAAATGAGCAACTTGGGTCACCTTTTGTGTGCCACGTACATGTAGGTTCAGTGGCTCACCCCATTTTGTACTAGATAATCTGATGATGACTTTACTAAGTCCTACATTAATTGTCTCGTGACTGCTGTGTTTTGATAGCAGCAAAGTGGGTATCAGCTGTCCACTTTGAAGGTGGAGGATTTCAAGTGGGTAGGTGGGGATCTCACTGTTCTCAAGCATGTGTATTTGTTCCCCCGTCTTCTGTGTGTTGTTTATAAGCACACCCTACGTGATGTGTCTACACTCACACCCACTATTAGCTCCTCTGGCGCGCATTATCTGTCTGGACCTCAGGCGCACGTGCATGCACCTGGACGTATTCTCTATTAAAACTGCTTGTGGCATTGCGTTTTAATCATATGTAGCCAATGGCTATACTTAGTGTTGACATAATGGTATAGCAGGATTGACGTGATTATAATGTTATAGCAGGATTGATGTAATTAATGTTATAGCAGGATTGGTATAGTGGGATTCGAAGTTTCTGCCGTTCACTGACGCTTACATGCCAAAACTCACCGTGCTGGCGAAGTTGTGAGCGCTGTATAACAAGTTTCTTGTCTTCTCGATCTCCTTGGGCGCCATTGCTGACTCAGCTCAATCGATCGACGCGACGCGAGCGCTCATGGTCCTCACGTGGCATGTGCGTTAATTGGAATGTGTTGCAATACCTATGCGCTATCGTCGAGGTTGCAACGCGGCTACCAGGAGTGCGGTTGCCCCTCGTGTTATAGCAGGATTGATGTAATTAATGTTATAGCAGGATTGGTATAGTGGGATTTTGTAATGGTGTACCACGATTGACGTATAACGGTATACGTTATTATTATAGCTATCCATATGACAAAGAGTTCTGAATGGTACAGCAATGACTGACAAACTGTCATTTGATTGGAGGGTTTTCCCCGTTCAAAAGCACCCGATGTTCGTCACTTACAGTGGTGAAGTTGGCACAGATGTTTGGGTGGGTCTGAAGTAGGGTGAGAGACAAGGGATACGTATTGGCGTCCACGGGATAATGTTGTGTCCCAGAACAGTTGTTGTGTGTGCATGCACCCTAATATGGTAATCTGGACCCTCCCAGTGCCTTGTGCCAAGATTACCGCTTTGAGCAAGTTAAAGTCGTACTGTCACTTATTAGAGCAGTTACGTTTCGTACTCTCGTTTGCGTGTAGTGTGTACTGCCAAGACTGCCAGTTGAGTAAGTGTAACCATGTTCGTAGTTGTGCGATGATTGCTAATTATGCACTGCATACGCTGTGCACAGAAGTGTCGCAGATTAATGGTTCAGGCAGGCACTCTCAGTCATTGGGCTATTCTGTGCTCTACTGCACTGTCTTGGTCTTAGCGGGACAAGTCTGTTTCTTGGAGTGGTATTGGCCGGCAGCTGCCTTTCACTGCTCTGTTTTACCACCCGGCTCACTTCCATATTGCACAAGTGGTGGAACATCCTTCGCTAGCGGCCTCATTGATCCTGTAGCTTCTCTTAAGCACCTACCTGTCCTAACCCATGTAGTGTAAAACCCATGTAGTGTAAATTATTTTGTTGGGGGGGGGGGGGGGGGGGGGGGGGCACATTCCTTCATGGAACACAATTTTGTTGTCTGATTTAAAACTGTGATTACTATGTTCTGCGAATACCACGAAACTGTGTTCCAGTATAACGGGACATGTGACTAGTGCGAATGAAACCAGGTTACACATACCTGTGTATTGTAATTCTGAAGATTTTTTGCCATATTTGACAACTCAATCTAAACACATTGTAATCGCTAACGAAAACAGAAGACTGTTTAGTGTGCATTGCGGCTTGACCTTTGCACTTTGCTACATGTGATGCCTTCCCACGAACTTCTGTAGATTACCTGGTTGTGCACAAACTGCAGTTGCTAACCAGTGGATGTATGTTTGTTGTGCCATCAGTGAATCTTACAACGGAACATTACTTTGCCCTTGAGGCTTGAAACTCTCTGAACATGCATTCTACATGACGAAGGAGCAACTCCATTAGAGCTTGAGATGCCACTGTCATGTTTGCTTGGTTCAAACAAACAGGTTAATCCCGTAAGTAGGATTGGGCCTTGCCTGAAGTATATATACTGCAATAATATCCAGCAAGTTTTCTCTATTAGCAAGCACTGAATCCACTGATGACATCACGAGGAATGTGATCTGCGATTGTTCAGTGTTTACATTGATCTTCTGGATGATGGTGCACCTTCCTGTTTGTGATTCATGCCGCCGACCTTTGCCACTAGTACTCAACCACTGATATAGTAGTGATAAGTACCTTTATCTTCCTTGTTTTCGTTATGATAGGAGATGTAGGCAGCAAACCACCTCCTTTAGTTGTCTTAGTACGCTTCATAGGTTCAATGTCACTGACGTCTGACTGACTGACGTTCCACTGTACATGGTGGGACCTACTCTCGTTCCCAGACCGGTCTGGGAACGAGACTGGGTGGGTATGCACAGATCAGAGATCAGATAGGGTAATTACATTGAAGTGCTTACCTAGTGCATGAGTATAAGCGTAATAGTAGTATTACCATGTGTGGAATTAATGTTAGGCCCATTGTCAGGTCAGCATGCAATATCCTTCCATGCTGGTACATAGATATTGTTGAGGGGAGCTTTCACCTCACAGCCGCAACTGAGGACTACCCATACCCCACTGTGTGGAGTTATTAGTGTATATTGTGTACAGTGTATCTGTCCACCAATCATTCCTGTGACATCTCCCACTGACAATAGCATTTCAAGTACGCCTATTTTAGGTGTGTTTCTGATGATGAAAAGACATGCAATGATTTGAGACTGTTCATGAAACGTTTCCTCTCCCCTCTCCTCCCCCCAGCCCTCTGATGAGCCTCGACACCACAGTACAACTCATCGTGCGACAGAAGGGAAGAGTCAGTGACAACTTTATTGGCTGCTTAGCCGTCCCTCTCCGGGGCTTCACCATCAGCTCAAAGCCTGTCACTCACTGGTACAAACTCGGAGCAAAACCCGGAAAGACCAACACAAAACTAAGGGGAGAGGTTCTAGTTACAATCAAATTTTTGTCAAAGTGGCTGAGTAGCACAAGTAGTTGTGATTCAGAAGTCATTGTTGCTAATGGAGATGTTAGTCCCAGGTCTGGAAGGATGCTAAAACGCTCGAAATCTGATCAAAAGCTCAAATCAAGCAGTTCCCTGCTTGAGAATCCTCAATCTCCGCAGCTGATGCAGTCAAAGATTAAAGAAAAACTTTCTGCCTTCCGGAGGTCCTTCAGGAAGAAGAACAAGTCTCCGGTGCTTGACCAATGCATGGATGACTTCGATTCATTTTGTTCTCCGTCTCAATCTCCAGCGATGACTCCTGAGTTCAGAAAGCGTTCACAGACTCTAGATCTCGGTAAGCGATCAGGCAGCCCCAGCTTCAGGCATGCTTTGAACTGTAGGAGCCGGTCTGACTCCGATCATTCCGAGGGATCTCAGTCACCTTCGTCCATGAAGCCGAGTGCACAGTCCTTATTTGCTGAGGTTGCAGCGCTGGAGAATGGAGTGTGCGTTGAGGGAGACCTACCTAGCGAGGAGAATGGCGGGAGCCAACAAAGTGGGGAGAACCCTGTTGTAAGTCAGCCTAATAAACCTCAGGGTATATATACATGTACCTTCTCTATTTGGGATCACACACAAGGGTTGGATTCATGCATAAGTGAAAGGGGATGCTGTCATCTTTTGATCCCTAGCTGTGGTGTACCTCCCTAATGGAGGTTAACCTACTTCAAGAAACCCCATTCTTCCTCCTACCTGTGGTTTGTACACACACTAGTGTAGTGTATACAGCTACATTGTTTGTAAGAGTCTGAAATCTGAGCCTATGTCTTGCAGGCATTTCCTTGTTTACTTACTTTCTTCTCTCCCCCATTCCCCCTCCATTTCCCCCCACTTCCTTACCCTCCCCTCTCTCCCCCCTCCCTCCCATCCCAACCGATCCCCTCCCCTCCCCTCCCCTCCCCTCCCCTCCTTTCCCCCCACTTCCTTACCCTCCCCTCTCTCCCCCCTCCCTCCCATCCCAACCGATCCCCTTCCCTCCCCTCCCCTCCCCTCCCCTCCCCTCCCCTCCCCTCCCCTCCCCTTCCCTCCCCTTCCACCCACACAATATATATACTCATGCACAGTCACCAGCCATGAAATTCCATAACTTCAGACGGAAAAAGAGACCCTGGAGTATGCACCAACTACCCCTGCCACCCACACCCACTAGAAACGCTCTCCCGTCTCCCTCTGAAGAAATCGAACCAAATAAAAACACCACACGTAATCCAATCAGCAGTGGTGGTGGCAGTGGTAGTACTAGCGGTAGTGGGTCCAGCCAGCCTGACTCGAGCACGGAGGATGGCCTAGGAGTTATTACATATAGAGCTAGAAGCAACAGCCTCTCTCGCAGTTCGAACATCAGACTCAGACCGCAATCGTATTCCCAGTCAATGAATGATAGTCAGCAGTCGGTACGCTCCTTTACAGAGCAGGAATCTAACTGTGAATCGTGCTCTGAGATCACTGCTCCAGTTTGCTCACCACCAACGGGTCACAAGGTCAGAGAAACAATCTCAGAAGGTCACTCAAATCCGGTCCCCGGAGAGCAGAATAATGAGGGTGAATCTAGACTGTCGCCCCTTGGTGAAAATGGTTCAGCACCTAGCAGTTCGGAGCCAGGTAGGAGCAATGTACTGAGGACTAAGAGAGTACGAGGTTCCGGCCAGAGTAAAGGAGAGGGTAGCAGGAGGGTCGTTAGTCCGGTGTCGTCAAAATCTGCTTCGAAGCAGAGGCCCAGACCGAGGCTGCTAGGCTTTGGGAGTGACATTTCTGGTGGTGCTGGTGTCACTTCTGGGCCAACAACTGCACTGCACAATGGGAAGGGAGGAAGATCATCGAATGCTGCTGCTCAGAGATCGACTTCATCGAAGCCTATTGCTTTGAACATGACTTCACCACCATCCGTTGATGACAGATTGTCTATGAATGTGAATGAAGGCAAGGAGAGGGTTAGATTACGCGAGCAAGTAAGTAAAGCTAAAGGTGGCAGGAGAGTAGTTTCACGTAGGAACACATTTGCAGGTAATAACCTGCCGTCGTACAGGCATGAAGACCCAAAATCGGGAATCGCAAATGTTAGGGAATCTCTGATAGGTGACAGTAGTCCACGTTCGAGAAGAAGCATGCCGAACTCGCAACCTGCCAACTATCAGAAATCGCCTGCTTCCCAAAGGCAGCACAAAGCTCCTACTATGCAGAAGGATCCAAGTCAAGATGGTGGTGATCCGCCCTCCGATTCAGAACTCTCTCCTCTCCTCGATATTCGAACTCCAAAACAATCTCTCTCGGATAGAGGCTCTGCGTCACCTCCACTGAAGCCATCCAATGATATCGTCATAAGAGATACGCCGAGTCGATCCGAAGAGTCCCCGAGATCAGCAACCGTGTCAAGGAACAACTTTACACCTACTCTTTCCTCCTCCGTGGAACAAGTGGAGGGCTCAGACAGACAAGCTAGCAGGGCCACCCTCCCTCAAAGGATCAAACATACTGTAGCATACAAGGAATCATCGCCACTTGCCAAGAAGAGTAAAGAGGGTGAGTACTGCACACACATAGTGATGTAGACATCACTTGGCAATGATGCATGATGATGTCATCACTGATAATGACACATGATGCTGTCATCACTGATAATGACACAGGATGATGTCATCACTAGGCATTTTATTTGAAAATGAATGAAAATATAGAGTATACCGAGGTAGTTATGTGCACAAGAAGCTAATTCATTAGTTCATAGCAGTAATTTCTGCCAATTTAAAGAATGGCTATTCAAAGGAAAACCTATTCATTATTTATATTGCTGTATTCAGTTCCAAATCATGAATGGAGGATGCTCAGTCGTCCAATTTCTGTGCCAATCAGAGAACATTTAGGCGGAGAGACTTTCTTGAAACATGAGAATATTGTGACAGACTGCGTGGGATTATGAAGTCATAGAAACACAAGCCTACAGCATACTGCTTCATGTACTAATATAGGTCGGTTATTTCATTAATTGGCTAATGCTACATGCTGACCTTCTAAGACAAGAAGGCAGCATGGTAGCAGCGTCTCAGCTAGTCTACAGTGATTCATAAATGTTGGTGCATCCACACTAACTTTATTTGATATATATATCTCTTGTCAAATGATGTGTGCGTATTTTTAACCAGTGGGAGGTTGTTGTGGCTAATGAAACAGGAGATTGAAATATTGTTTACTATGAAGTGGTCCACTCTGATACAACCTTGCATAATATTTCAAGGACGCCCATGCATAATTGTCTTGAGAATCTTATTGATAAAACTGTTAGTATGAATGAGAATGTAGTGTCCTCTTCTGAAGTCAAAATATCATTCCCGTGTGGAGTCTCGCTGTCAAATGTCCTCCTCATTGTACGTACCATGGTGGTTAAATCGTTTTGTTCCTTGCAGCCTTCCAACCGCTCTCCCTGCACCCTCCGTCTTTCACGGACTACCGGTCCCAGACACTGCCGACACGAGGGAAACTCAACCGACTACAGTCTTCTGATGCAGGAAGGCCTCTATCTTTTACGCTGACATCCGAAACTGAAGCACAAGTTAGTGGCACCGACTACAATAAACCTCCACCGAAAAGAAGCCCTGAAAACATTAAACTTGTCAAAAGAGGGTCTATGCATTTTGCCGGAAGTCCCAGTACGTCTGTAGATACTCGAACTGCAGCTGGTCAAGCTTCCCCAAGTGTGAAAAAAGAACCGAGCACTCAAGTTCATCCGGGCACTCAAGTTCATCGATCACCAAACCCAAGCCATGATGACACAGACGGTGCCACTACTTTGAGCAGTAATGGAAGGCATTCCACAGCACCTCCCTCCCTCACCAGAGCACAGTCTGCTGCCCCTGCACCAACTTCAAAGCTGTCCGTGAGCCCGGGCAAGATTGTTGCGGGTGCCATGCATAACCGCAAGCCTTCCGGTGGGCTGAAGAAGGCGATGAGTATGTACCAGGAGAACAAGAGACAGTTGACGAAGGTCCAGAGAGAGAAGAGCGCTTCACCGGGGAACGGATATGGCATGCATGGGGCGGGGGGGCCAGAGAAGCAATGGCTGCATGTGTCTCAATTGGATGCAAGAGTGACTGTCAGTGCTGGTAAGTGGTACACCACATTATTATTATTGAATTGCAGTTTCCTCAGAGCACATTATAATAATTCAGTTAGCAATTTGCCCTCAAAACAAAAACATTGTAATCTATTTACTATGCCACTGATATGGTATCATACCACAATCTGCTTCATGTGTCATCCCTGACATCTGTTCTGCATTGCTTCAGGTAACAGTCCGACTCTACAGAGAAGAAGTACATACATGGAGACCCTTTGGAGAAAGAACCCCTTTAGTACCTTGCGAAGAACAAAGTCTCACCTCTCGCCCACTGCTCCAAACACCAGGCCTCTCAGTATGGGGGACCTGGATGCCCTAACGTCGGACATCCAAGGGGCGGGGTTCATAAAGTCTCAAAGTGCTCAATTGACACCGCTGCCGAATGTGGCTAGGTCCGGTCATGGCACCACCCAGGGAGTGTCCGATTCTGTACAGAGCACAGTTGAACCACGTTGGACATACTCTGTGGCGGACTGCAATAGTACTGTGACTCTAACCCCACAGACTACCTGTATGCCGCACTCCTCGTCCACCCACAGCGAGGGGAGAAACACTCTGCCCAGACCAAGTTCACCCCTGAGTGATTCATCCTCTATCAGTACACTCACCAAGTCGGATACCAACCTCGGACAGCGTTGGCCGTCCGACCCACCCAATCCAGTTGGGGCTAACTATGGCCACCAAACATGCAGCTCTGTGGAGAGTGAGGGTTTTGGCTCTTACACAAGCGAGGAACTCACCCTGGATGATCTCATACACCAGGATTGGGGTCAGTGGGCCAAGGAGGTGCGCAAGTTCACAGTACTCACACACCCGCACCCACACACACACACACACGCACACACACACACCAGCACACATGCACATACACACACACACACAACACACACACACACACATACATGTACATCCCCATACATAGTGCACACACACGCACACACACACATGCACACGCACACACACGCACGCACACGTGCACACACACACACACACATACACACTACATGTACATCCCCCATACATAGTGCACACACACGCACACACACATGCACGCACAACACACGCACACACGCACACGCATACACACACACAAAATTTAATGATACTGCTTTCCATGTACTAGGATCTGGTGAAAGAGCTGATACACACGAAACAGAGATTGAGCAGTGCTGAAGATGATCTCAGAGCTGTGAAGAGCTATCTCGATAACTTGTTGTTAAGAATCATGGAAACCAACCCTTCTTTGCTCAGTTCAACTCCGTGATATTGCAACCATAGTCGTGTGTGTGAAATGTGCATGTTTGAAAGGTTGCAGGCACTTCTTTCAATCATTCTGTCATTGTTACGTATTAACGATCAGCTGCAGGTGCCGCATTTTTGTAATCATCATTATACTGAAGTATCATTGCCATCATCATCATTTTCAAGCAGAACTACTGTACGTATACTCAGGTTGTCTGTGTCACTGCCTTTGCATGTCGTGGTATTATAGTTATACGAGCCCCTCCCACATGCACGAAGTATGTGTTTATGATTTTGTCATCACGAAAAGATTTTGTCTCAAACATAATATTAGTACTCACAGAAAATAATTATGCATGATCATGATTGCATGTATGTATTATATACTGGAAAGATAATGTAGGTGGGGTTAATTTTAAATATCAACACCTGGTTATTGTATGATGTATAAGCATTCACAAAATTAATGGCATGCAGCCTATAGAGCTAGTGATTATTCAGGACACCATGCATGTCATGTCAGTCCTACCATAATTAATTTTGATGCATATGGCAGCTTTAATTCCACAAAATCATCCATGCACCAGCTCCAAGCGACCCGACCTACTCTCCATAGGTTAATCTTTGGGGGCGACGGGTGGCCTAGTGGTTAAAGACTTGGGCTATTGACCAAAAGTCATGAGTTCGAGTCCCACCAGTGGCAGGGTACTTTCTTTCCTTTAAGGTCCCACAAACCAAAAAGGCATGTTGGCCAGGTTGTGGGTTATGGCTGCTGCCTATAGGGAGTCTCCCCGGAGTCTACTCAGCTCCACCCCCAAAAATTGAGTAGGTGTTTGTTTGCTTGAAGGTATTTGCATCTGATAGCTTACACCGCATCCTTCGGAGGGGATGTAAAGCCGTCGGTCCCGGGGGCTGGTTAATACTAGCACTCAGTGCTACTTCCAGTCGCCTCGTTAGCCACACTGTGGTAAAATTTCTCATAGAGAAAAAAAAATAAAAAAATCTTTCTGCAAAGTACATTGTGTTCAATATTAACTATTGCAGCACAGCACAAATGCATGCAGTACTCTAAGGGCATCAGTAGATTAGTCAGATTAGTCGTATAACAATTCCTGCATGTGGGGACACAATCATGCATAACTGAACTTCCCCCTATGCCAATTAGGCCAGGATTGCTCAGTCAAACAGCATGCATGCAGTTCATGGTATAGAAAACAGTCATTACATCATAGATAATAGAACTACGTAGTTCTATTATCTATGATTACATGTAAAGTCAACCTGTCAGTTTCGTTCCCAGAATAGTACATCCCAATAAGAAGTCATTAATTTTGCAAGAGTAGTCTGCAAATATTGTTGCATTGGCTGTAAGACAGTCCAATTAAGCGTCACTTTGATTTCTAACTAGCTAGAATCCACAGTCATCCCTCTGGTAAGGGTATATAGAATATTGCATCCAGTGCAATTTAAGTAACACTTCACCCAGCTAAATGAATTACAGCATAATATCTCTATACCTGGGCACTGAATGTAAGAGTTCAGTTGAAGCTAGGGCTTGGAACCAGAGTGATCTAACCCAAAATCAAGAATTGCATGAATTGCACAAAATGGAGTAAAAAATATGCAGTGGGTACGAGGTATGGGCATATGACCGAAATTTTGAAATTTCAGCAGCTCCTGAAACTCATTTTATATATGGGGGGCTAGTTCAATGTTTGTGCGTCAGACCACTCTGGTTCTCAGCCCTTCACTGATTCTAGTGATGTGTGGGCATAAATGATAATTGGTTTGGCAACGATCGTGGCACTATAGTTTATATGAGAGTTCTTCAATACAACATGCCTTCCAGCTACACGTGCAAACTAACAAGTTAAGTCTCACTTACATAATAAGGTATATTATTATGTTCTGCCTATAATTATGTACAAAGGTGTAAACACACACGTGCATTGTGAAATCAAACTGTTTCATTGTTGCACATACTTCTCACGCCTGGGTTATTCACGTCTCTGTATGTATAGGAAGAGAATGAATTAATTTACTGCAACATGTATGTTAGCTAGCATAAACTTTGGTAACCATTATTAAGCGTATGTATACTTCAATTGGCATTATTTATTAAGTGCATGAGTAGAAAGTATTATAGTGCTGATCAAGTCAGTGTAGTTAATATGTCAGAACTATAAGCTCAAAGACCAAGGTGCAATAGATGGTCATCCAGAAGACAAGCCTGAGCTGTAGCAACCACTCCTTGGTGGTTTGATTGCTTCTTTCATGCACTTCTTGGCTACGAACAAGAATTTATCGGTGTGTTGTCAAGTCCGCATCTCCTTGAATGGCCACTATGTTGGAGGATGGAATCTTTAATTGGATCCTATGAAGATGCTACCATCTAGAACAGGTGGTTGCTGGATGCATTGTGTCGCCATCAATGTCAATTGTGCACATTGGTCATGTACTTTCGGGGTGTGGGTTGTATTACAAGCACATGTCCTCTATTAGGCACATGTTTACTTATATACCACCTGCACTCACAAGTGCATGCGCTTGTCTACGGTATGCATTATGTAATATTCATCTCCATTCATAGATGAATTTGTGTGCCGAGTTGCCAGAGTAACAACAGCAAACTGTTATTGTCTATTGGTGTAGGTGTAATATGAATGGTGTGTTATCTTTATAGTCCTTACCTGTATTATTGTATTCACAGCGGTAGCCCATAAACCCACTAGCACAAATACAAAAGCCAGGCAGCACACATACACCTCCATTTTCACAGGGTGGATAACATGTTGCTGAGCAGATTTGAAGATGAAATTTGGTGAAGAGTGGTTAGGTCAAAGTTACAAGTTTTTGTCTCAGCACACATTCTATTACCTTGTGTACAGCTTGGACCTTGCCATCCAAAGGAGCAACGGCATTTATTTACTCCCACACAGGCACCGTAGAAGCAGCGAGGAGAACATTTAGCTGTGTGGTTAAATAATAGCTGCATGCATGAGGTAGTCACTAAAACAATATTAGGCCTGATAGAGTATCAGCTCATTGCTACGTTGAAACGATGAGTTATTGAGCTAATTTCGCAGCATCAAAAATAGAACGATAGGTTCCCAAAATATTTCGATCGGAGGATCTTCATCAGTTAGGCCAATACCTAGTAGGGAGAGGCCATCAACATTCAACAATGTGGATGGCCTCTCCCTACTATTGAGTACAATCATTTCCCATATGTTCTCCCTTCCTGTATCACCCCTACATACATGAAGAAAACATCTGTGGGGGGGGGATTTGGGATTTGGAAACAACGATATATAACAGCATTGTAATAATTATGTGACAATTTTAGCCGTACCGTCATCACATTTGTGACCACCCCAGCCTGCAGGGCACGAGCAGTGGCCTGGTGCGACACAGTGGCCTCCATTCAAACAGCCATCAGGAGGGAAACAAATCGCTGTGGGAAGGTAAAGCAAAACAGCCAGTGGTATTGGATTCAACCTGTGCCATGTAGCATTCCTACCTTGGTTACAACGTGCACCACGCCAGCCATAATGACAGGAACAGTTGTTCCTTCCAACACAGTCACCGTGTATGCAACGTAAATCACATTCAGCTGAAGGGAACAGCAAGCAGTATGATCATGTTCCCTAGTGCTTTTAGTAGCCATCATCTTTTCTTCTGGTGTTTAGACCTTGAGTGAGATTTGGCAGGACCCATTTGTCTCACTTGAAAGTAACATTCACAACCCTTAGTACATGCACTGAAGGTATATGCCCTTGGTAATGCAAATACTGTCCATCCAATTCAACTTTAGTTTATTCCCAGCGAAGTCATTGACCATCCTCGCATGCTGGAAAATTTTTTGCTGGAAAACCTTTTGCTGAGGACTTTAGAGAGAACTTGAGCAATTGAAGCTGCCGATCTTGCCAAGGATAAGTTCATCTGCAATTCATTCCGTATCTGAAAAGGTTCTACAATATTTGGTCACGCGTACCGTGCACAAGAGTGCATGAGAACGTTCAGCTGTGTGGTTCAATAAATATGGTTATGCATGAAGTGATCACCAACCATTAACCAATAATGGTATTAGTGAGGGCCATACCAATTGACCCATATATACGATTGTTATACATTGACATTCATAACATGTATAGTGTACGTATTATGTGAGTACATGTACCATCATCACATCTGTCACCACCCCAGCCTGCAGGGCACGAGCAGTGGCCTGGTGCGACACAGTGGCCTCCATTCAAACAGCCATCAGGAGGGAAACAAATTGCTGTGGGAAGGTAAAGCAAAACAGCCAGTGGTATTGGATTCAACCTGTGCCATGCAGCATTCCTACCTTGGTTACAGCGTGCACCACGCCAGCCATAATGACAGGAACAGTTGTTCCTTCCAACACAGTCACCGTGTACGCAACGCAAATCACATCCCGCTGAAGGGAACAGCAGCAACGTGATCATGTTCGCTAGTGCTTTTAGTAGCCATCATCATTTATTCCCTACCCTCTTCACATCTTGCTCCACTCCAACCAGAGCGACAAGCGCAACGGCCAGGCGAAATGCAATTGCCACCATTAAAACAGCCATTAGGAAGGCAGATGGCTGTGGGGGGAAAAAAAAAATTGATGACATCTTTTCCTAGTCTGTCTGTAGAATAATCTGACTTGCAACGATCAGTATAAGTCACGCAATATCGGGAACGTTAACGGTAATTCTCACTATTGTCCAACACATGCACTAGTTATCTCCTGATCTTTGGCATTGCGTTCCATACCAGTGCAGATTCTGTGGTCCACTTCAGATTTTTGATACCCACTTCGGCAAGAACATCTGAAAGATCCAACAGTGTTGTCACAGTTCTGACTGCACCCAGAAATGCCCTCACTGCACTCATGAATATCTACAAGGGGAAGAGCATCAGTAATGCTGCAGTTTTAACTACACAAACCATAGAAGTAGTGGAGCATACATGGCCTTACCTTCACAGCTAGCATAGGTGGACTTGTCCAATCTGTAGCCCAGGTAGTCAGCACAGGAGCATCGAAACCCTCCCACAAAGTTGACACACTTTGTAGGAGCAGGCTCATCTGTTGAGCAGTTGTGAGATCCTCTTTCACATTCATTGATATCTGAAAGTCAAAGAGTAGCCACATGGTATGTTAACTTCCTTACACATGATGCAACCATTCATTATCAATATAATAAGATTTTAATGTGTGTGTGTGTGTGTGACGGAAGTGGGATGTTCGTGGCGTGGGACTAGACTAGTGACGCGTGACCTTCATACTTGAACTCGAACTCTGTGAACAATGTATTGGGCATGGGCTGGAACAGCTGGGGCTACAAGCGGATGCAATCGGGGAGCAGCAGTCGAAGCGGATGCAATCAGGGAGCAGCAGTTGAAGCGGACGCAATCGGGGAGCAGCAGCCGAAGCAGACGCAATCGGGAAGGGGGGGGGGGGGGGGGGGGAGGGGGGGGGGGGGGGGGGGGGGGGGGCGGCATTCGTTGAAACGGATGCAATCAGGGAGCAGCAGCTAAAGCGGATGCAAACGGGAAGTAGCAGTTGAAGCAGATCGATGCAATCGGGGAGCAGCAGCTGAAGCGGATGCAATCAGGGAGCAGCAGTCCGGTGCCGGATTACTCACGTAGGCGAATGAGGGGGAAGTAGCTGAGCGAGTAAATATGAAATGGATATTTGTTATTTACAGTTCTGTTTAAATGGTTATAGCACGTTTCCAGGAAATTAGGGTTGAGTTCTAGCCTCGTTCCCAGGTTGCATGGCCTGAGAAGGAGGCTAGGTTGAGTTCATACATACCATTCACCCAATTTATTGGGGAGAGTTTGAGCAAGCCCCATACTGGTGTGCTCAGTGGCTACTGGGCATTTGCTCGCAACATTCATTGTCATTCTGACGTTGCTGCACATGGAAGCAGCTGACTTAATTAACCTCTCTCCAGAGGGATGCTATTTACGTAGACTTAAAAAGAAAAAACATGAGCGAAACAGAAGCCATGCTTCAGCGAGAGAGGGTGAGTCAGACGGATCAGAGCTGCAGTGACAATCTGTGACTGACGGGCAAATGGAATTGCTCGTAGCGATGCCCAATCTGAAAACATTGCTTTTTGTGACTGATTCTTCCACAAAATATCAGCACGTGCACTTCATTGTGACTTTCTGTGGTGGTATGTTTCACATTTAAATGTCATTATGAAACTGGTACTTCACCCAGCACTCAGAATAGGTCTCCCTCAAGCTAACTCATCCCCACGGTGATTATCATCTCCCCAGCACACACCAATGCACTGCCGTCCATCTTCATCCAGCTCATATCCCTTATCACACATGCAGGAGAAGGAACCGTCCGTGTTATTACAGAATGTACTACATCCACCATTTGATTGAGCGCACTCATCAATGTCTATAGTGAGGAATGATAACATAGCTAGCTAATGGTATTTCTCAGACCAAAGATGCTATGAATATTTGAAGTACCTTCACAATCTGCATATGTGATGTCACTCAGTACGTATCCTGTAATACATGAACATCTGAAACCTCCTTCAAAGTTGATACATTGAGCTGTGGCAGAGCAGTTGTGAGATCCTGCTTGACACTCATCAATATCTGCAAGAAGTAATTGATCAAAGTTCACCGTGAAATAACGTATGCTAATCCATTATTGAATACACAGTGCTTATAACTGTGCAAAGAATAGTAGTGTGTACAGGTGACAAAAATGTCCTATGGTTCACTGCATGCTCACGATCAAGTCAAACACTGTTGTCACTCAGCTACGTACCAACTGTGGCCACACACAATGTGTGGAGCTGCGTGTTCTGTGGTTGATGGTCGACGTCACTACAATAACTAGATTGTGTCCACAGAACAAAAATGCCTATATCTCAGCAAACATTCATACTGGCAGCCATCAAGCATGCTTGGAATCAAGGATAATTAAAACGGAACGTGGATTGGAAACGGCAATATAAAATTGCTACGTAATCCGCGTTGCGCTTACTTTGTGTTAGGTTATCTTGACCAAGGAAGCACCCAGAGAGATGAAACAACTTGCTACCGATGCTTGTGTTGTTACTGCATGAGGCTATTGAGTTTCTTTTCCCTCGTAAGAAAGGAAGCTAGGTACGCAGCCTCTCTGTCATTAAATTGGGCCTGTGACACGTGATTACTTGTGTTAGGTTATCTCGACGAAGAAAGCACCTAGCGATATGAAACTACTTGCTGTCAATGCTTCTGTGGTTGCTGCATTAGGCTATTGAGTTTCAGGAAGAAGTCTGATCTGGGAGCGAGGCTAACGCCAGCGTGCGCAACACGGATTGTGACATCATTTGTATTGCCGTTTCCAATCCACGTTCCGTTTTAATTATCCTTGTTGGAATAAACCATTATTGACTTTAAGAGGTGGTGCCAAAATGATAGGAAATACCAACTGAAACAATAGTCATGATGTCATCCAAGTACATTAATGCTACGCAATTGGTTCTGTCTGCCTAACATGTTTTGCCATATACATGTTAACAGGCAATTTAGAGGCTATAAGACCTTCTTTAATGTAGGCTTCTTTGGTACCTTAGGGGTTCTCTGTAACCTTGGTATGTTACCTAACTACGTCTGGATGCTGCCCGAGTGCATGCATGGACTTTGCTTTTATAATTGTGTACCATGGCACATTTGCCGGCTGTCATCCAAGATGAAGCCTCCAGTACAGGAGCACGAATAGCTTCCAGGAAGGTTAGTACAGTTGTGATTGCATCCACCATTACGCATGAGACACTCATTGATGTCTGCAAAAGAAAGATATTATACTGGTTGGCATACAATTATGGAGCACAAGGTATAACTGTGAGTACTTACCTATAGTGCAGATACTCCCAGTCCAACCAGTTCTGCACACACACTGTCCTTGGGATGAGCACATCCCATTCACACAAGGTGGATTGCAGTCTTCTGCACAGGCAATATATGATGAATGTGTAAGTTTATATCCTCTTATGATATGAAAGTCCCAGCATTAGCACTCGTATTAGCTACATATGGGTTGATAATCTACGAGCTCCCAGACAATAATTATAAAGAAGACTAGTTTGTGTACACTATACATTAGCCTTTACTTGGTTTTCAATGTGTAAGAAGAAAGATGGTGTAGGTTCTAACTTAGCCTAAACCTCAATGTACATAGCAGCTGATTTTCAAATTTTAAGTAGTAATCTCTGCTGCTATGGAATAATTCTCATTCCTCTGACCACATCCCAACATCTAATGGAAACTCTTCTTTGTTGCCTACTAACCAACATGCTGCACGCTTGCTCACCGCCGTCATCATCAATGATTTCCACTCTGGCTGTGTTGTTCTCTAGTCTAACAGCACTAGAAGTGCTGAGAGTCACCAGAAACACCTCCGTCAGCTCTTGAATTGTGTCATCGATGATTGGAATGCTGACACATTCTATTGAGCCGGATCGTAGTATCCTGCTCCGGTAGACTCGTGTATAATCACTTCCACCTAAAAATTAGTACAATTCAGCATGACAGGAAATAAACAGATTTTAGATTAGGTCAATAACAATTCTTCACAACTTTGGCTATGTAAATGTAATACCATGGTTTGTATAGTGTAACTGATAACTGCATGTAGACTACATTGCTGGCTAGTGGTTATTAAAATTTCAAGGTGCCATCACATAGACATCAGGCCAGGAAGTCCAAATTATTTTATACATATTGTAGCTACCATGCTTAGCTTCGGACAAACAGTTTCACTGCTGCTGTTCACACATTAACACACAATCAGTTTGTTCCTGGTACTTGGGATCCTCAAGGATTGGCTTGACGGTCTCAGTTGGACCACAAATGCACAATATGAGGACACTTCCTACGTTTCTGCGGAATGGAGGTGCTTAGCTAGGCAGAACACTAGTGGTGTTTCAGGTGGTAGGTGTGGCATTATGTTCTTGAATGCGTTTTCGTTGAGAGATAGTACACTAAGACGCTGTCAAATTTGCTAACCCTTGTTTGGCAAGAGTAGACGCAAAGAACACCTCGCTGTGAGTAATGAGATCGATAAGCTACCTTCTTTTTCTGTTCAATGTTTTACAAAACACTATTGCTACGCGCCCTTTCTGCCAGGGGCGCCATTATCTGTATGATACGGATTTCAATTTGCAGCGCTAAGCCATGTAAAAATTAAAATTTGCAATTGCAATTTCAGTCCACTCTGCGTGCTTACTATACAGCTGTAGTACAGTAAACACTATTATGATTACACTCCTGGTAGGGGAAAAATTTTGCCGCGTAAATAACCTACCAGGAAAGGTCTACAGAGATTCTGACTACACCGTCGTGATCGCTATGATGCAGTGACACAACCACATAATAATTGTGCTGAAATTCACCTTGGTGGTGGCGATACAATGGCTTTTGTCGTGCCGTCGGCCGCCATTGCTCGATCGTTATCTTCGATGTTGGTTGCCAGTACAGTCATACCAAGGGCCCACAAAGATTCTGACCACACAGCCGTAATCGCTGTTGTTCACTAACGCTTAGCTACATACCAAAACTCACTGTGCTGGCAAGGTTGTAAGTGCTGTTATAATTTCGTGTCTTCCCCTTTGGTCGCCATTGACTGAGCGTGGTTGCCACGTGGCATGTGCATTAATTGGAACTAACTGCGCTACTTGGCTTGCACTACGGCGAGTCGCAGCCGGCATTGCAACGGCTACCAGGAGTGCGGTTGCCCCTCGTTAAAGAGAAACATTAATGTGAAATAAACAAACTTGTGGCGGATACAGCTCGTGTTCTAATGGTAGCGGTGGCTGATGTACTTCCAGTGCCTCGGAGACCCAAAACACACACTTTCACATATCCATCACTTTCAGCAACAGAATAAGTAGATGAATTGAAGCTGAGAGTTAGTCCTGAAATATAAGAGATGTATCAGTTCATTCAGCCAAAAGATGGCTACTTTTATGATAACCCACCCATATAGCTACGTAGGTAACACAGTCACATATGGTACACAATCAAACCACTGCTTATAGAGACTTATAGAAGCTGGATTATATATAAGTGTGTTCGGATCTAAACATTGAGTATAGTCGCAATGTAGCTAGTGATAAGGTAAGTGTGTGTGTTCAAGTCTAAACATTGATTGCAAAGTAAGAGGCCTTAATAGCTACCAGGCCACTCATACTATAGCTAGCAGTAAACATGGGTGGCGTAGCCAATCATAAATAACCTGTAGCCTACCATCGACGATAAATATAGCTATGTGAAATGGTAATGCACTTACCATCATTGTCAGTGATGTAGACGTCAGTGTATGAATTTGAATACTGTACAGGGTATGGTTGAGCAGTCAACCGCACACGCAGACGCTCCTGACTCTCCACATCTGAATCATCCAGAATCTGAATTGTGATGCACCTTCTTTCACCAGAATTAACCACAAATGTCTCGGCAGCTCCTCTGTAGTCACTTCCATCTGTAACAAAAAGGGCAATGCAGGTTTTACTTCTCTAGCTAATTAGGCACGGGGCCAGGCTGAAAATGCAATATCATTTGGAAAAGGTGGTGAACTGAAACGAAAGCCAACAGCTATTGATAAGCAATGTAGTAGTGTAGCACATCACTTTGTGGTGAAGTAGGTGTGGTTGCCCCACCCACATCAATTAAGGACCTGAGGTGGGTATCAAAGTTATCTCCGTGTATTTCCTTGTGATGATAAGCATGCGCACAGCTACTTGGAGCCCTTACCCATGACTTAATTCATTGGAGTTGTGGTCTTGTTTGCATGTACTGTAACAGTGATATCCTCAAAACTATATAGCTATGAGTGACATGGTAATTCTCTGAGTAGCTATAGTGAGGCCGCAGGTGCTGTTTTATTCACAAGGATTTTATTACCCATCATACTCTTCCAAGAATGGACACAACAGGTAGCTATTCCAGTCTATAGTGCTTCAGTAGTGTCTGAGTGTTGTTTGATACAGTCTTCTTGATACTATGCACCTCTTCAGCAGATTGTGCATGATTTTGGTAGGAAGCCATGCACATCCACACCAATTGGGAAGAGTGTAAGTTGGTAGAAGCTCTCCCCATACACCCACACCCACACACACACACAAACACACACACACACACACACACACACACACACTCACACAAACACACACTTACACAAACACACACACACACACACACACACACTCACACACAAACACAAACACACACTCACACAAAAACACACACATACACACTCACACACTCACACAAACCATGGATATATAATAGAGCACGGGGAATTGGATTGGACATGCACGTTTACTGGGTTGAATGTGGGTTTCGCTCAAGTATGCCATTACCAGTCGTAACGCAGGACTGTCAGGAGTGAAAGTTGCCGCTTTTGGCATACACCAGTCCAAGACCAATCCAAACGTAAGCCTCAGAACGGTTTCCATGTGGCGCCAGAGGTGCAACAGTACATGGGTATCACAATTTCAGGGATACGTCCATTTTTTGGACAGACCAAGTATGCTTTATCTACGACTCAGGAGCAAAACTTGACCACTTTGGGCACACACCGGTTGAAGGCCAATCCGACGGTACAAGAGGTGAGCCCCAGAACAGTCCCTGTGAGACACCAGAGGTACAAAACAACCAGCGAAACCCACATTCAATCAAAGGCCGTGCTGACATTCATACATTAAGAATAGGGTGGCACGCACGTTTCCAATCCAGTTCCCGTGCTCTATTATCCATGCACGAACACGCATCACCGGCAATGGCTCCAACTGTTTTAGTCACTCATGTACTATTCCTGTCAGAGAACTTACTCAAAGCAGTGTAGTTGTATATATTAAAGGTAGCATTTGTGCTTATGGCTTCTCCTCCAAAGTGCATGCAGACTTGCACTGATCCATCTCCTTCATCCACAGTGAAAGACGTCTGTTCAAGAGTGGGAGCTATACAGATAGAAGAAAATAGCAAATGGTGTATCTCAACTGTACTAAGGTGACCCTTGAGGACCCAGCTGTGTATTAGCTATAGCTAGCTATGTGTATGTGTAGGAATATTACTTTACTAGAGCACCTCACGTATAGGCGGCATCTAGGGACTATAACTCCGGCCCCCCTCCCTCCCGTGAACCAGGCTCTTCCGACAGTGTGTTACAATTCATGATGCTATGGCAGTCAAGAGCAGCACAGGTGTTCACACACATATGGAACAGACTGGATCAAATATTTGCCCTGGATTTTGATTCAGCTTAGCTGTAGCAGCATGAGTAGTGAATTAGTTCAGCTTACGAACAGCATTTCAAATGCCTGTTGGCAGAATGTGATATAGGAACTGACAAGCAGTGCTTAAACCACTTACCATCATTGTCATGAATATGAATACGGCCACAACCATGAAGAACTTTGGTACCGGTAGTAGTTGCTATGGCCAGGTATGTATTAAACTGCTCAGTTTTTTCAACTTCCAAGTCATCCAGGATCTCAATATCCACACAGGTCTCTCCAGCTCTGAACAGCAATGATTGATTGGTGGCATTGTAGTCCAGGAATGCTACAAATATAATTATAGACAAAGTCTGGATACACTGCTGATCATAGTTTTAATCCACACAGCTGCATAACCATTTAGCATACTGCCATATTACCGTAGTGTACGTATCAAGCGCCCACCTCCCTCTTCACGTGAAAGTTACTGCACAGGGTCCAAAAGCAGTGTAGTAAGGGCCCACCCATCACAAAAGTTTTGAGCAGCATTTCTTAACCTCTGGGCGAGGTTGTGCATTCAAAAAGGCTGATTTACAGTGAAGTATGAACTACGGCGTACGATCAATTTCTGTGCGTGAAAAATGGACTTATATATTCATAGCCGGTCATTGATATTCACAGCGCTTGTTGTTTATACAGTGCTGAATGGGTGGGCGGATACTACATGCCTAAGTAGTCTGAGTACGCATCTAGCGCCCACCCCCTTGTTCAGCAGTGTTCTATTGTCCCCAAATCCTGGGCGCTTAATACGTACAAACATTCACACAAATGAAAGTACAGTAGTCTCCCGCTAATACCCCCACCCCCCCTTTCTGCACAGTACTTTGAGTAAACGCAATTATATGCCCCCACAAATGTGAGGACGTGGTGAGCTAGATCGAACAAAACAACTCGGCTGTCGCTGTCCGGATGAACAGCATCAATGCTGGTCATGTACCATGTGACAGTTCCCTGGTACTACCAATTCAACCGAAGATTGGCAGCGACACTTTGTCAGTACTAGTGGCAAGGGGAGACAAAGACTGTGGTTTCAACGTCTGTAGCTGTATGCCTTCAGGGGGAAATGAAAACACTATGACATGCCTATAACTTTGTTTGCTGAGCTAAAAATATAAGCCATAAACTTAGATGACACCCACCACTGGGCGTTTAAATGAGTCAAACTACCCAATGCAAGAACCCATGGCGGGCATATTAGCAGTAGACTATGGTATTCGTATATCAATAACAATGGTATGCTAGAAGCATGTAACCTGATACTCGACCATTCCTCCTGTTAGCTCTACCTACCTACCTACCTACCTCCGGCTGTCCTATCCAGCAGAGTAAGATCAGCATTGACAGTTCCTCCTGGGCCCAGTAGTTGCATACAGAGTCTAGCTGACTGGTCACCTTCAACAACACGGTAAATTGTTCGAGTACAGAATAGGGCCAATCGAAATTGACTTTCAGGTATAAGCAGTGATACGTCTGTAGGAACTAATACAAACAATGATAATAGATAATTAGCCCTTGATGGCGATACTATACATTAGAGAAATGTATGGAGATGTAGGGATAGCAGAACAGCAAAAAGTAAGAAAACAAGCAGGGATGATGGCATAAAACAGTTCAGTATACAACCCAATCTTACATATCTTTCCACATAATACATGTATAATGAGAAAAGTATGTAGGGTGTTGTATACTGTTATAACAAGACCTTGAAAATCGGAAATCAGTCCAGTACCACCGTACCCTTCCATACTCATACTAACCCCTTTCATCATCCACAATAGTCAATATGGAATGGTACTGTGCCAAGGGCCTGGAAGTGGAGTAGTAGTGAATCGAAAGATACCAGAATACATGTGTGTCTCTGTCCTGCGTGTTGGATCTCACATCATCCAGCAGTGTGATATTCCAACACATCCTTCCTCCTGGAGTAATCCTCAGCCAGTCATTGAGGTAAGCTATAGCTATAAATGAAAATTGAATGGAAAGCGAGAGTATAGTCACCAGCAACCCAATATGAACCACGATTTCAGTCAACTGTATATATACTAATCCCTGCTAAGAGGATTTGAACAATCATATAACCATATACGGAAGTATAGATTTTGATCTTAAGGACTGTTGCCAAGGGACACAAAGCACCCCACTGGCATGCTTATTCAAGAATACAAAAGAGAGTAAATTTTACATACCAGAGTTTGCAAAGTGACTTACACAAGTAGGCGATCCCTTGTGTTTGTCCTGAGCGCAGACAGACCTCCACTGAACCATCACTTTCACTGGCATAGTAGTACCTTCTCTCCCATGCAATGGCTGCACATGAAGACACAATACAATACTCCAGTAAGAGTCAACAAAACAGACTGTACTGTTCAGTTCCCAAACAGGAAGTGAAAGCTCTTAAATTGCTATTCATTAGTAGTTCATGGTGCCAATTGAGTCTAGCAACCCAGATATATAATTTACCATCACAGGGATTGTCAGAGCAGCAATTGTGGTGAGCATGGGTAAAGCACTCTCGATCACAGTAGCAGTGTCCTCCATCAGGCAGGTTCACACGACAGGCACCAAATACACAACAGCGTGTAAATCCAGCAGCAATACAACCTGAACCTGTATGATTAAAACAGGTTTTTTTATCCAAGCAATTGTTCTAGAAACAGTTGATTGTATTTGCATGAATGTAGCAATTGTCAGTTGTCATAATCAGAATCTTTAATTATCTGGGTGTAGGCACAATGAAAACATACCATCAATCGGTATAGTAGCCATCTAACGCTCAGTGCATAGGTTATTTTGTTTCATAGGCACTTCTGTTCTACCGTATTTCCGGGAATAGACACCGCGTTGTTCATTTATATCGTTGTTCAATTTGGTGCGGTGACTATTCGAGGGCGGCGTTTATTTCTTTGGGCAGTATGACCGCACCACATACACAGCATCCCTAGCCAGCTCCCCATCAACTTGCGTCGACAAGCTGGTGAGAAGGTATGACTCTTACAAAATTCGGTCGAGAAACACACAAAACAACAACTCACAATGGGCAAGATTCGGCAAGTGCCGTCTGCGGCTGGAGCACTGAGTGCTTTGATTAACCATCGCTTTGCAACAAAGTGGTATATACACACAGCACGAGGATGATGGTGAAGAAGATGCCTTCGTGGGATGAATATGGAGGGAGATGACGACAAGCTCGAGGACTCAGACTGTCTTCCAGTTCCACTGAAGATGAAAAATCCGTCTCTCTCTGTTGGTGTTTGATCAGAATTTGTAGCCAACGCACAACGATCGCGTCTTTCACTTGGCTGTATTCCTACCTGTTACAATACCTCACCCCAGCGTCTATGCCCATTAGTCCTTACTATATGCCCCCACAAACGCATGGACACAGCGAGATTGAAACATTTATGATATCTATGCTGTAGGTTCTCGGAAGAACAGAACATGACCAGAAAGTCTGGACATAGAGTCAGGTTTTCCATAAGCGGAAAGGAATTTGCAAAATCACAGCGAAGTAGCTAATTTTCAATGGCTAACACTAAGTAGAAGCCTTGTGCATATAGCTGTTTACATAGTGGTTTACATGTGGTTTCCGTGTATGGTCTGCATTAGCCTCGTTCCCAGGCCGTTTTGGTGTTCGTTCAGAGAGGTAACTCATAGATTCCATGCAGCAAAACTGCAGGCGGCATTAAATTCACTCTCAGTAAACTTCACAGCTGACATCTCTCTCTCTTACGATCTTTCGAGGCGGCAAAGTACCGGGTCGCACGTGCACATATCCGTTGAGGTCACATGATATCACATGCATTAATCCAATATTCATTGCCTGCGTTGGGGTTATGCAATATTCGTGACGTTATATCCGTATACAGTTTTAAAACGCGGAAGTTGCCAGACCGTTTCTCCCTCCCAAAACGGCCTGGGAACGAGGCTAGGTCTGCATAAACAGATGTCCTCTTCTGCTATACTGCCATGACAATGTTGGTCTGGGAAAGATAGGGGTCTGATGTGTGTCAACGTCTTTAGAGAGAAATGAAAATACCATGTCAGGCTGATTGGTTTGTTCACTAAGCTAAAAGCTTCAGACTAGCTGCTTTTCAAAAAGGCATGGACATTTCTGACAAAAGTTCCACAGACTACTGTAGCTATGAGCTAGTTAAGATATTCTAGAAGAGGCTCACCATGGGGCGTTTATGTGAGTGGAACGTACCTATGTAAGAACTTGGTGGTTAAAACTAATGGGGAATGGCATTTACTTGAATGGCGAGAGATGATGGTACTGTTCAAGTTTCAAGTTCACATGGAACCATCTGTTATATATAGACATTTGCACAAGTGCACAAGTGTAGCGTAAACCACCAATTATCGGCATGACCTTATTATCGGCACCCGACATACCGATTATCGGCGCTTAGTAAACGGAGAGTAAGCGGCGAAAATACGGATTTCGTTCGCAATACGTCATCGTCGCGAAAGCTGTTTACAAGGCTGAAGCTTTGCAGAAGGTTTGTCTTTGTTTAAAAGGTTATAACTGGATGTCATTTACTGTCCTTTTAGCCATTTTATGTTGTAGGGCTGTTCATGTCTAATCAAAACAAGCGTAGGGGGAGACCGCGACCTTGGGTCCTCTCCTGCCACTGGATCAGACTTTTGAGGACGACTAGCATGACTGTGCTGGATCAGAATGGGTGGAGTGCGTGTGCAAGAGATGGCTCCACGAATGTGCCACGTACTGGATGTGGAAGAAAGAGAATTGTTTTGCTTTTACTGTGTAGTGTGATGAACGAATTTTATTCAAAAATTCATATATTGAAGGGGTTGCATGCTTTGGTGTTTTTTTTTTCACTGGGTGATAGATAGAATGGTCATGAACCTGGGGGATTTGTGGTGGATTTTTGTGGCCTTCAGGGGATGGAGGTGAGTCGATGCCATCAGCAAGTGCCGATAATTGACCCAGGATTATCTATGGGAGTACTAGGCAGTGACGATAATACGTACAGGGTGCCGATAATTGATTTGCGTGAGGTTGCATTCGCTAGTGCACCGCTAAAAGCCGGAAATACGTAACAGCTTTAAAGGTGGTAGGGCTTATAGAGGGCGTGACGGTCTATACGTCAGTGCAAGTTTGGTATCCTGGAACCGTTCCTAGACGATGCTGCAAATCATGCAAATTCAGGTGACGATAATTGGTGGGTTACGCTACATGCACATGCAGTAACCCATACTTCAAACACAATCAATATATTTATGAGTACATGTAAGTACCTGTATGTCCTGGATGCTCCGTCATACTCACAAGGTCATGACCTACACAGTCAATGAGATTCAAAACAGTTTATACGTGTACCCGGCTCTGACCAACATACCCAGTCATGCATTTATTAGTATTCTGCCAATTGAAGGCTTATACATAGGTAGCTTCTTGATAAGCCCAACATGAGAGGTTTATAGATGGACACGTCACACCTTACAAACTGTAGCCAGCCAAGTTATAAAACAAAATAATTATGCAGATAGCATTTCTTTCTTAGAAGGCAACCTCCAAGCATACATGCTCACAAGGCTTCAAGGCTCCAATCTTAGTGGATGATCATGAGCCTTGGACCATATTACAAAGTGTCAACAGAATCATCTGACATACAGGCTTGCCAACAGTTACTGAATGACGGAGGAAATGTCAGTTACAAGTGTAAACATCTTTGCCTGCTCAGCTACTGCCCCCTCATTCGCTTAAGCAGTCCAGTGCCAGGCAGCTCTCTCACCTCCGTTGCCACGATATCGATTGTGTGCGCTTCTGCTGCTGCTCCCCGATTGCATCCACTTCAACTGCTGCTACCCGATTGCATCAACTACTCTCAGATTCTATCCACCTCAGCAAGTGCTCCCCGACCACGTCCGATTTGGCGGCTACTCCCCGATTGCGTCCGCTTCCACTGCTGCTCACTGATCGCATCTGCTTCATCTCCAGTTGTGCCCACTTGAGATACTGCTCTCTGGTTGTGTCCGCTTGCAGTCCCAGCCATTCAGGACAGTGTTCTCACCAGAACAATTGTTTAAGAGGGGTGCATTATGAGTGTTCAGAAACCCTTGCCTGCCAAGTATTTCAAGTGGTTGCTAAAAATCGTCAAAGTGCATAGGGATGGCAAAGGGCACATTTCGCTTTTAGACCAGACCACAAAGGGCACATTAGAAGCCAGGCCTAGTGAGAACACTGGTTCAGGAAGGTTCTCGACCATTGAGGCTCGGAGGTTGCAATGTAGTGAACTATATAGCTAGTACGGCTGCACGTCACTACTCATGTGCGTACCATCATTGTCTTGAATGTAGACAGTGGCATAGAGTGGTTGTGTATATTCAGTACTGGACAAGTGAACTCGAAAATGCTCCAGGAAGTTCTCTGCAATAGTATCATTCAGGATCCTAATAGTTATGCACTTCCTTTCTCCAGAATTTACTGTGAAAGTCCGCACAGTTCTTGAGTAATCTCTTCCCTCTGCAACAATAATTCAGATCAGAATATTAATCCAAGCAATCATGAAAAATGGTGTCACTACATTAAGCTTACCCCTGGCTGATCCTGCATCCAAGGTGAACAAGGTAACATTGTCCACAACGCCCCTCCCTCCAAGGTGCATGCACACCTGCAAAGTATCAGCACTTTCATCCACAAAATAATAGTTGCTTTCAAATGTTGGGCCTGTCAACGAAATAAAAAAATGGGTTCGTTATTCACTTACAACAACAAAAATTGTTTATACGACTAAAAGGAAACAAACTGTGTGGAAAGTATGTATACGACAGTCAGTCACAGTCATCTACCATAAATTATCGTGGAAGATTAAAGTTCTGAACACAAACCCAAGAGAGTTCGTCACTGGCAATGGGACAAAATGCTGTATGCAAGGTGACAGTTTGCTGAGGCTGTGGTGGTGGAGATAGTGAGATTGTCCACTTAGGCAATTCTACCCATCCAAGTTTGCAACCGATTTACATGGGGCTCCAAAGCACACAGGTGGTGCAATAAACTTAGACTGAAAAGCAGATGAAATCAGCCTCCAGCTGTGCTGCTACTTAGCTACATCTTCTACCACAGTGCGTGGGCGTTCCTTTGATGTACCACGGAGGATAAATCGCATAACCTCCGCTATGACATCATAGCGGAGGTTATGCGATTTATCCTTCGTGGTACATCAAAGGATCGCCACGCTGTGCTGAGAATCAGAGAGTTGTAGCTGTCTAGCAGCCGGATCCAGCTACTAACTTGACTTGGAGGTTATGTCTGTGGTAGAAGCCGGATCTACTACGTCGACTCGGAGGTTTATCCTCCTTGGGAAAGTTTAGCCTCGGCTTCGCCTCGGCCAAACTTTCCCGTGGAGGATAAATCGCATAACCTCCGCGTCGACGTAGTAGATCCTATACAATAACTCATATATAGACCATGATACCTGCTTAAAATGACACTTGCGCGCGGAACCTTTTCTATCAATGCGCCATACTTATGCTAGAAATGAAACCCTTGAAGACCTAAACTCAGCTCCAGATAAATGCAGACCTAAATTCAGCTCCAGAAGACTTAAACGTAGCTCCAGAAGAGAACAAAGCTCAAAAGATCTGTAAGTGAAGATCCACCACTTACAGCAAACTTGTGTACAAACAAACCCGGTGCTCTTCGCATGAAGCATCTGCCTCTCTTACCAACTCTCAGAAGACGCCTTGCAATTTTCTGAAGCACATCGGAAAAACGTTCCAAGGGTTGGCGTAATCTTTTACAACGCATACTGTACCTAAATTCCTACTGTAATAAATCAAGCATGCATGCAAGGAATAATCAGCAGTGAATTGGGCCACCAAAGAATGATGATCTAATGGTATGTATAGTAAAATTATGAGCCTAATGATATCAACTTAGCATTTGGGCATGCAAATATCTCTAGAATTTGATTGCTCCAACACAAAATTGTATCACTTATATCACATACCATCATTGTCTTGAATATAGATGTAAAGGTAGGAGTTTGCTGCAGAATATGGAGTAGTACTGAACAACACTAGTACATGCTCTGTGGTTTGTTCCACAATGGCATCATCCAGAATCTCAATGGAAGTGCATCTTCTTTCATCAGAGTGCATAGTGAAACTCTGTGCTGTGAAATTGTAGTCAATTCCCCCTGTGATAATGAACAATGGTCAACATGAGTTAGCGATTGAACCCAAAAGTGCTGACAACAGTAGCAGCATCATGTTTAATATTCGGATCATGCGCTCCTAGCGCCCCCACACATCTCAGTATATAATTATATGTTTGTGTGAAAACTGTCGTGAGGGATTCAGGCAGTTTTGAACTAGCCTGTCTGAAGAAAGAAGAAGAAAACCAATTTTGGCAGATTGGCAACTTTCTAGTGTGGTACTTTCGCAATGGTTTTCCGCACTACTGGGAGAGTTTTCTTGGCCAGGAAAACACTTGAAGATGAATGGTAAGTTTTCATAAAGGCTTACACATTGACCGTTTTTGAGAGATTTTCCTCAGATTGCGTCCACTTCAAGCTGCTCCCAGATTGCATCCGCCTCAGCAACTACTCCCAGATTGCGTCCGCCTCAGCAAGTGCTCCCCAATCATGTCCGATTCGGATGCTACTCCCCGATTGCATCAGCATCCACTGCAGCTCCCTGATCGCATCTGCTTCATCGATCTCTGGTTGTGCCCACATCAGCCACGCCCATCAAGTCTGCACTCAAAATCTATGATCGTACCATGAATCGATGTCCAAGTCAGGTCGCACCACAGGAGGGATCTGTATGGATGCAGGCCAACTGAAAACTGCCATGAAGCCCCAACACCAAGACTGTATATACTGAAGAATAGCTGCGTAACTGTCTACATGCATGCTTGTACAAGCTTGTAAGTATGCAGGCTATATCATGCACGTACAATGGCATGTGATGTCATGCGCGTACTACAATGGCATGTGATATCATGCATGTACAATGGCATGTGATGTCATGCGCGTACTACAATGGCATGTGATGTCATGCGTGTACTACAATGGCATGTGATGTCATGCGCGTACTACAATGGTATGTGATGTCATGCGTGTACTACAATGGCATGTGGTGTCATGCACGTACTACAATGGCATGTGATGTCATGCGCGTACTACAATGGCATGTGATGTCATGCGCGTACTACAATGGCATGTGATGTCATGCGCGTACTACAATGGCATGTGATGTCATGCGCGTACTACATATTACAACCAGACGTACCATGCAAGCACCTGATGAGGTCCACAAGGCTGAAACCAGCTGGTTGTATTGCATCTCAGTCAAGAATTTTCGGCAGATCTTTGACTACTCCTATCTACGCATAAACACTGACTACATAATGATATTATACCTCTTTTGCAGAGCCTGCTGTCATGCAGCTGTCATTCTATACTGCCATATTACATACTTCATATTCGTCCAATAGTAATAGTCACGGAGTGCAATATCCACCCGTATTACTCTCCCCGTATTGCATGTCGTCAAGGCGTGACTGAATGGGTGGTGCTGATTGGTCACTTCCAGGTTTATGCACGTAGCAACCACACACGAAAATGGCACCTTGAGAAAGCTGGACGTTGACTGTGTATCAGCAAGTTTGTTTCCACTACCAAGGCATTACCCATCGCTGGAAATCGAGCGCAAGAGCAGAGGTAAGTTGTTTGCGCTTTAGCGTGTGATCATAGCTGCAGGAACAGCAAACAAGCCACAGCAGTAGTGCTTGAATGACGTGGAGCTTGCAGACCATCTTCGGGACTTGCCAATTGCTGCTGCTTCCGAGAAATCTGTAGTACGGTGCTAGTGCATATATGCTAAGTGATTGCACACACGAAGACACAAAACATGCAATGTACAGCGCGTGCATGGTCTTATGACATGCTCTCAGTACACAGCTGATTATGCAATGGCATACAACTTAATGAAATTCATTGGAAATAGCCAGCCTTCATTTCTTAGTCCCACCCTTTGACAGTACTTCTTCTGGTACTATTCAAGTGCTTTCCTGTTCGACCTAAGAGTAATAAATGACCTTTTGCAACAACTTGGCACAAAAAGGGGGGGTGGGGGGTGGACGTATTTTCGAGTGACTAGGTACCAATCTACCATGCATTCTTGCCTGTAAACATGGCTAGCTACCGTGCACGGTGCCGCTTGTGTCACTAGTTTTATGTTGTGAAGTATATAATAAATCTATTATTACACTCTTCGTCGTGAATATGGCTACATGTAGGCACTGCACTTTTGTGTAGTATTTTCCCGGCGAGGGAAAATACTACACACTCGTGCAATACCTATAGCAATATTACACTCCCTAGAGTGCAATAATATATGACATTGTATTGCATACATATACTAGAAAACGTATGTACTACACGAGCATATCATTTCTGGCATACTTGTAGCACTTCCATGGGTGTGAAGGGTAGCAGTGATATTCAGCCCTTGTCCTCCAAAATGCATGCAGAATTGGACTGAACCATCTCCTTCATCCACAGTGAAAGAAGTCTGCTCATGAGTGGGAGCTGTAATTGTGAACAAATGAATCAGGGAAAGTAAGCCTCCAGAAAACATCCTCAGAAATCTATGGTATTCTTGCGTGCATTCATGCACTGTTCTGGCGCATACATGTTACCGTTACAGTTAGTGATTGCAGAACACAAACGTAACAGAGTTGAGAAGTTGAAGATTAGGGGTAGTTACAGGAGAGTCGCCAAAGGGGAAATAATTGTAGTTGGAACTCCATGTGGAAACTTTTTTGATAGCATTGCCCATTGCAATGTTATCTGCTGACTTGCTCGAGAATTCAGCTAATGCCGCTATTTTGTGAGCTGAATTGCTTTGGGATGACTATTCACCATGTTTGTAAAGGTTTCTGTCAGGCCCTGAAGATTGTGACACCTCCAGCACCAGAATCAAACTGCTGACGTTCTTCGTACTTGAACTGTTTGGTTAGTAGTCAGTTGGGAATAAACCAACTCATTTAGCATTAATTTTATGCATCCTTGATGACTATTTTACTATTGTTTGCCTGGTCCAATTCCACAGGGGCGGATACAGGATTTGTGAAAGGGGGTCTAAGCACAATGAATGCTGCTGAAGGCAGTGCATAGAGGTGTGTAGTGATGATCAGTCCGTGGAAGCGCGGAAAAAAATTTTCGCCCTCATTTTTCAGTTGTCAGAATGGGCTCTCGTGGCACCTTCGTGCTTTGCACTGATGTACGAGTAGCAACACAAATTCTGAGTGTCTGGGTCTCGCTTCCTTCAGGTGGGTGAAGAGGTGTACACGTATCTTGGCCTTTACAAAAAATGCTGTAGACCACATGCACAGTACAGCTGCGCAGTTGCGCCGCGCTCTGCCTAATAACGGACTTGTCTCGATTCCAGATCATCGGACTGGGAGTGCGTACCCGTAATTGCGATCAGTAGCCGTGTGAGACGTGAAACCGATGGCTCACCTTTGTGTAGCAAGCAGATAAATGGCAGTAACACAGAGCAGATAGAGCTCTGGGTAAGTTCTGTTTAACCACACTCCAAAGACATGCCATCTACTTAATACCCTAGCTATCCTGGCCTATCAAATACCTTTCCTAGGGGGGTCCCCCCCCCCCCCAGATCCGCTTACTGAAGCTCCATTCCAATGAGACCTGTCAACTCACACCATGCGTGCGGGTAACTGCGGTCACAGTCTGCACAGTTAATTCACTTAGTAATACACTTGGCTATGTATTGCTTCATTGCTCATTCGGGAGGCTCATGCAGTATATTGATGCATTTTACTTCTTTCTTACCATCATTGTCATAGATCTGTACAGAGCCACAGTGACGCAGGACCGCACTTCCTGTGTCAGTAGGTAGAGTCAGGTACACCTGGAATTCTTCATCTCCTTCCACTTCGGAGTCATCCACAATCTCAATTCTGAAGCATTTTCTCTCAGGAGTTGTAAAGGTCAGCGTCTGGTTACTTGCAATGTAGTCTCGAGAAGCTAAATAAAACAAAATTCATAACTCTTTACCATCCATAACTATGTGAAGCTATATCTGTGGATCCCAATCCTAATTAGCTCCGTCTTATGCTCCAGACTCCATGCAAGGCACTACCAAACTCGTGGTGAGCATTCTGTAAAATCCTGGCATACATAGTTCTCGGCTGCATGATCGACTTTGAGATATCTTTCTGAGTAAGGCGCCACAACTATAAGTTAAGTTCACATATAAGTAGTGATAACTCAAGGGCATCAGCTATTGCTAGTACATACATACCAGTTGCTGTTCCATCCACTATGATCACATTTGCTTCGACTGTCTCTCCTTCTGATCCCGAGATACGTACACAGATCTCCAGAGGATCATCTCCTTCCACAGTCACACGACCAAGGCTACCATCACATTGGAATGAGAATAAACTAGGTGCCCTATTGTTCTGGAATTGCAGAAATGTTGTGTCTGCAGTATGGAGATTGGAGAGATAGCAAAACTGACAGACAATCGATGCTATAGATAGACTGTTATTTGTTATAAGCATATGCATGTGCTGCGTGGTTTTCATGTGGGCGTGGGACAATATCTATACAACAAGTATAAACACATCGCAAATGCAGGCAGATAGAGTGCATTACCAACAGTTATTATCAGCAAGACAACAGTCAGAGTCCCACCATCAAGAACCTGCTCTTATTGACAAAGGTACTATATTTCTGCCATATTCCGTAAACATAAAGCCCACATTAATTTATGATTATTTTACAGCTAGGGGCTTCAGTTGCCTAATTGTGCTATCAGTTTTGCTCAGTGAATTGCAGCACTACTGAGATCAACCTGCACTTGCCACACAAAGTAAGTATAAGCCTGAACCCATGCATGCATTGCCAACTGGCCTGGAAATACACTTCACCTTTATTGTAGCAGCAATAAGATGAAAGACTACTGAGGTGTTCCATGTACTATCAATCTACCTAGCTGAACCTCAATGGACAACTTGAAATTACAATAACTTACACGTAGCTACATACCTTGGTCATTGTCAGTGATGTGCACTCTAGTTGATACATGATGGCGAATTACTGAAGAATACTGTCGAAAAAGAATTGGAGAGAACCATTTTACATCGATTTCATTAATGGAGTCATCCAGAATAGTGACATTCCAACACTTCCTTTCGCCAGAAGTCATCTCCAGCAGCTCATCAAAGTGTACATAATCACGTCCTGCTACATAAAGGAGATAGATACTAATGAGTACCACTTCCATATTATATGTACATTACACTTTTTATCATACAACTACAAAATATACAGGAGACTTGAAGTGAGTGCAGTTGATGAAATCCAGTATCGACATGCTAGTACTATAGGTCATGTGAGAAATCCATATCAGTACTACAAATCACTCGAGAAGTTTGTGTCAATTCACGTGCACTACAGCAGGCAACAAAGGTGTGACAGTTTCATGGCAGAGACTAGGTAGTACTGACTACTTTTGCACTCCTGAAGAGAGGAATCTATGATAATAAATCGAAGTTGAACTCATCAACTTACTCTCGTCTGGAATGGCAGTACATGTACAAGTTGACAATCATATACTGCTGCCAGTTCTTGGTGTGGCTCCACCATAAAGGCATTTTACGCATGAAAGGTTGGAACCAGAACTGATAAATTGTCCACGCAAGCAATGGTAATGTGCATTTGCTACATTCAGTGGTGGAGGATAAGATTCACCATAGTACAAAACTATACCAGAAACATATCACTCGTTTGTTGCCTTTGGCACTGATATCAATACATTAAGATTTTACGTGTCTGTGTGTGTGTCTGTCTGTGAGTGACGGAAGTGGGATGTTCGTGGGGCGGGACAAGACTATAGTGACACGCGACCTTCGTACTTTAATTTATTTACTGGACCTCGAACTCTGCGAAGAATGTTCGAGAACATTGGGCCCGGGTATGCAATCGGGGAGCAGCAGTCGAAGCGGACGCAATCGGGCGAGCAGCAGTTCAAGCGGACGCAATCGGGGAGCAGCAGTCGAAGCGGACGCGATCGGGTGGCGAGCAGCAGCTGAAGCGGGCGCAATCGGGGAGCAGCAGCTGGACGCGAGGCGGAGGCAAACGGGGAGCGTGAGCAGCAGTGGAAGCGGATGCCGCAATCGGGCCCGGGAGCAGCAGCTGAAGCGGACGCAAGCGGCGAGCAGCAGCTGAAGCGGACGCAATCGGGGAGAAGCAGCTCTTAAGAGAGCTGTCCGGCGCCGGATTACGCACGGTAGGCGAACAAGGGGGAAGTAGCTGAGCGAGCGAAGCGAGCTCAGCTACTTGTATACCTTAATTGGTACTTCAAAGAAAGCAATTGCCGCTGAGTTCATAGTGATGGATTGACTATGATGAGAATGGAGCTTCTATTCTATGCTCTGTATCTCCGGTAGTCCAATGGCTGTCAAGATTTAACAGTGAGAGGGATCCTTAGTCTAAAGCAAAGCGCCTCTGAAGCAAAACAGGTCAACAGCTGTTGTACAATGGGAGCTAGAGAGCGATGAAGACTAACATGTTCATTTCAATAATTACATTAATGTTCATACCTCCAGCGGTAGAGGGAAGTGTGTAGAATTGAACTGCAACTGTCAGGCCAGGTCTTCCGTACAGATTCGCGCAAACTTCAACAAATCCATCACCTTCATCAACAAAGTAATTCTTCTTCTCGAACAAAAGGGCTGGATAGATGAAATTGTAGATACCACCACATTAGATATACACTAGGTAATATTACATGTGTGGGTCTGTGCATGTGCGTGTGTGTGTGTGTGTGTGCCTGTGTGGTATGTGTGTGTGTGTGTGTATGTGCCTGTGTGGTGAGTGTGTGTGTGTGTGCGCACGTGTGTGTGTGTGTGTGTGTGTATCTGTGTGTGGTGTGTGTGGGTCTGTGTGTGTGTGTGCATGTGTAACAGGAGGTCAACGGAAGCCATTCAACCACGAGTAAAATACTAGCTCATCTTTCGATAGAGGAGCTTAGAAGCTGGTGTGCAGGCCATAGCACCAGCTGCAGGTACGTAAGAACACATAGCTACTGGACGAGATTGAGATGGAGATTGAGACTTGTCTGTGGCTGGTAGCTAGCGAAAGGACCACAACCACGAGTAGAGATTGAGACTTGTCTGTGGCTGGTAGTTAGCGAAAGGACCACAACCACGAGTAGAGATTGAGACTTGCCTGTGGCTGGTAGCTAGCGAAAGGACCACAACCACGAGTAGAGATTGAGACTTGCCTGTGGCTGGTAGCTAGCGAAAGGGCCACAACCACGAGTAGAGATTGAGACTTGTCTGTGGCTGGTAGTTAGCGAAAGGACCACAACCACGAGTAGAGATTGAGACTTGCCTGTGGCTGGTAGCTAGCGAAAGGACCACAACCACGAGTAGAGATTGAGACTTGCCTGTGGCTGGTAGCTAGCGAAAGGGCCACAACCACGAGTAGAGATTGAGACTTGTCTGTGGCTGGTAGTTAGCGAAAGGACCACAACCACGAGTAGAGATTGAGACTTGCCTGTGGCTGGTAGCTAGCGAAAGGACCACAACCACGAGTAGAGATTGAGACTTGCCTGTGGCTGGTAGCTAGCGAAAGGACCACAACCACGAGTAGAGATTGAGACTTGTCTGTGGCTGGTAGTTAGCGAAAGGACCACAACCACGAGTAGAGATTGAGACTTGCCTGTGGCTGGTAGCTAGCGAAAGGACCACAACCACGAGTAGAGATTGAGACTTGCCTGTGGCTGGTAGCTAGCGAAAGGACCACAACCACGAGTAGAGATTGAGACTTGCCTGTGGCTGGTAGCTAGCGAAAGGACCACAACACGAGTAGAGATTGACTGCGGTTGTTTCCAAGAGGCAGACAACTATGTTCAGAGCCTCTCCTGTACAGAGGTCGTGGTAGAGAAATGGCACAAACGTTAACAAGCTAATTAGGCACATGCTCTGGGTGGAAGTCAATTTTCGAAGCGTAGGCTAGCACAGACATGCACGCAGGTCAATTCGGCCAGCTCATTCAGGTATATAAAGTCCGAATCCTCGCACAATGTGCTCCATGTTGTGGAGTACTTGGAAGCAGATAATGTAAGTTCACAGACACAACACATCTGACACAGAAGGGAAATACAGACCACAGGTGTGTTGCGAGCCTGCTATGCAGACAGCATTACAGAACATGCAAATAATATCTGCTGCTATAAATTATTACTTAGCGGAAAAAGGCAGCAAGCATTAATACTTTTGTAATGAATACGACAAGATGTCACAATCATATGCAACAAGCACTAATAATTATGTAGTGATTACAATTTTGACCCTTTGCATGGCATGTCATAAGATGACCAGTCTGCAGAATGTTGTTAGTATATTAGTGTACAGTGTACATAGAACAGACTATCAGACACTTGCTAGAGAAACATCTGCTCACCAAACAAACACAGTATTAGTCTAGAGCAGTACGCCACACAATGTTGAGTTCACAGTTATGAGTACACTGTGGAAACTGCATTGTTGAAGTAGCAATATGTTGTCGTCCCATGACTTGCATGCTTGCAGTTGTGAGTTGTGCAATGACACATGAGCTATAATGGTTATGATCAGCAGATGCATGAGACAACAAATGTATTGTTACTTCAACAATGTAGTTTCCACAGTGTGCACGCTGGTGCGAGCAAATGCAGGAAAGCATGCCAGTACAAGTATGCTATTATAATCCTGTTGTGTCTAGTTAAGGGCTTGAATGACTGCAGTCTGTTCTTGCAATCACTGATCATCAAATGGCCAAATTCGAAAATAGCTCCTTGACTACTACGGTACATGACTTTAAAATTGATGCCAAGATTCGGAACACAACAGCACATCATAAAACAGAGTACGCAATACCCGTATCAGTGTTATAATATACGGTTGATAACATCAAGCTAAGCTAAACTGTACCAAGCTGGTAACCAGGTCAAGGGCGTAGGAGCCGCACCGGCTGGTCCGGCCATGGTCGGACCATTTTATCAATGAGACACACCCACAAAATTACAGAATGACAATATTTGGTACTTTCTCTGTGTTGGATATGTAATGTATTTTGTGTACTGTTCTCCAAGTTACCGCTTTTGTTCCTGCCCTCTCTTTCAGCTACGAGACATATGCAGCTATAAGTACGCGAGTTGTACACACGTGCCTTTGGCACACGCGATCGGTGTATAATTGTTCCACATGCTACGAGAGCGCTTCCTGTGGCGAAACTGTTTCTGCGCTTTGCGCGGTGACTCGGCTGCTTCGCAGCCTCTATGGCCAGACCACTCCATTTCTGCTTCCTACGCCCTTGTGGTATAAACACCAGTGTTCAAACAATCATAAATATCGCATGCAGAGGACTGGTAAGTAGCAACTCTCGGCATGGACACACACAGAGCTTGGCTATGTTGATTTCAGTACCAACATTACCTTGACAGGGACTGTCAGAACAGCAGTTGTGATGTGGATAGTAATAGCTGTACAAACACTCTTGATCACAAAAGCAGTGTCCTCCATCAGGAAGGTCCACACGACAGGCACCAAATGCACAACAGTGTGTGAACCCAGCAGCAATGCAACCTGAAATATAATGGTTTAGCACTGAAGTCAGGACAGCATAACTCCATTACAATCGATCTGAAGAAGAGTGTTGATTGATAATTTACCTTGAGCTCTCATAGCTTGACGTCTCTGTGTAGTTCCTGCGGGAACAAAATAAACTGCATAAAGAATACACCACTTTGCTGCCTTGTGTAGCTTTGCCTTGTAATCACTGCATACACAAGCAAATAGCAATCTGCATAGATATATTTGCATCACTATTCGGTGGAATAAAAAGGTTATTCGTGATTAGTCATAACTATGCTACCTCGTCTGGCCTCCTCTGCATAGGATGGTATATCTAGTGTGTGACATGTGCAGCAGAAAGTGTAGCATCCAAAGCCAGTGCACACGTCCATTACAACTCCTAGGCCATGAATTGTTCTGTTGCCATCGTCCATCGTAGTACTCCCATAATATTATGGTCTTACACATCTTTAAGACAATAACTACTGTATATATTACAAACTTTACCCTTATAGCTATGGGCATGTATGACACAGCATTCTGTATACTCAAACCTGTTGTGCTTCCCGCCAGCAACAAAATTGTAAGTACAGCAAGCAACATGACCTTGCCCTCCCTATCCACTGAGGAAGAAGTAAATGGGGTTAGAACTGCAGAACATGACTTGGTAATGAATGCTAAAATTAGATAATAAACATTTCCAAGTTTGGGTGAAAGTTTGTGCTCCCATGAATCAACACAAATTCTGTGGAGAGCTAATTAGGGAATTTTTTTAAATAATGTCTTCATCAGAGACAGCATGAAGATCAACGACTTATTAAATACCATAGCTACAACCTCACTTTAGCAAAGAGCAGAATGCAGTCAATGTATAATATTATAATAGTGATGTGTATCTCACTCTTCAGTAACTCCATCCCTACTACCCCCCTTTGTCTCTCATCATCGTGAGGACAATATTGAGAACACACCCGGTACATACTTCGCTTACTCAGGCTTGCCCCATGATGCTTTTGCATCACTCTACAGTATGAGACATGATACGCTCCTCATTAAACCCCCGGACAGGACGGTACCAGACAGGAAGTAGCTAGCATAATCCTGCTAAGCGCAGATAAATCAGAGCTTTAGTACGTACGGTCTCGTGAGTTGGGTGAGTTGCACAATACATTGGAGTGTGCTAGCACGGTAGCCATGCATGATGGCCGCCACGTGCTGCAATTTGTATCGAGTTGCCAATTAACTCTTGCTCTTTACATGTTCTTGCTTAGGTAAGTTCCAGCAAAATCCCTGTATTAAGTTATAATTGAATTCCCCAATTTGGGCTTATGGGAGCTCGTGACGGTTTTTGCAGTCATTGGTTGGTAAAGAGTAATTAACAGCAACAACCCAGATTTCAGATTGCAGATTGCAGGGGCTATACAATTTCCACAGAGTCTGTCCATTTAGTTATTGGGATGAGCCTGAGCGAGCCCCACATAGCTAGTCGTGTTCTCAGGATGTCCGTCTGGTCGGTGTCTGTTTGTGCGTTTAGCGTATGACCGTATATCCAAGTGGAAAATTGTAATGTTGCGCCCCGCCCGCGTGCTGGACAACACCGCATACCGGTCACCAAGCATAACGCATGACAGTACCGAGTCGAGCCTGCTACGTTTTACGACGGTGCTAGTGCTACAAACCACTTGAAACTCCAGATCGGGGAACAAATGGGCTCAGTATAATCTAGCTACGTAGCTCTACCACGAACTCTATTACAAATAGCCTCGTTCCCAGTCCCACACCCAGCTTTTCGTCGCTTGCAGTACGGAAGCGATGAAGAGCTGGGCATGGGAGGCTAGCTACCACAAACTTAAACTGCAGAATGCCAATGATGAACGACAATTGGCTCAACGTAGTGTCGTAGTCTGCGTACTACAAACTTGACACTGCAGACTGAACGGAGCATGAGCTACGAACTTGAAACTGCAGACCGTCATCAAGCAGAGGCCCAAGGTACACACCGGTAGCAAACTTATGCTCAGGCCCCACCCCCAGCTTCCCTTATAGCTGCACCAGGCCTCCCAGCCTATGATCACTTAACAGTGCAAATCACTCGGAGAATAAAGTTATACAATGTGACAGTGCAAATCACTTAGACAATAAAGTTATACAAAGTGAAACAATTAGCTAGATAGCCTAACTGCAGAGAATATAGCTACCTACTAAAATGACCTAAGGGGTCTTTCAGCAACTTCATGGTCTTTCAGCCAACTAACTTTCGCGTACAACAACATTGCTAGTTGAAACAGAAACACTGAATGGTTCAGCCAGCAATAGCCCCTCTTCGGTCACACACTCACTTCCAACAATGCTGGTGACAACAGAATCAAAAGCTTTGGCTGTTTTCATTATACCTTCACTACTATACTGACATGCAGTACGTCAGTCTATCAGGCGAGCCCCACAATGCCGGATTCTCCTAGTCATCAATTAAGCCCCAATGAAGGACCATATGCACTTGTAAGGCTTCTCATCAATCCAAAAAGTGACCTAAAAGAACTTAGGGACAACTTTGTGGGAAAACCCCCCAAAATTTGGACAGTTTTCGGCGTGCACCCCCCACTAAACGTACCCCACTGAGGGCCTCAGACAGGGTCCTCAAGAAAACATGCAGATTGATGGTGTATGGTGTGCCATCAGTCAGGTCTGGCCCAAGTTTCTGGAAATTCTGGGCGAGAATCCGACTGATATCCACCTTTGACCTCCGATTGCTGGGCTTGTGGGGGTCATGAATATCATTAACTGTATTGCCAGAGGGGGCTCTCCATGTGGCCGTGAGGAGCGAATACTATGTGAGAGGAGTGCCTACGAATGTGGTGTGCGCTCAATGCATGAAAATATGTTGTCTTGGTGTTAAGGGTTATTAAGATTTTAAAGTGTGTCTGTACTGTGCGTGACGGAAGTGGAATGTTGGTGGGGCGGGACTAGACTAGTGACACGCGACCTTCGCACTCAACCTCGAACTCCGCGAAGAATGTGAGAACATTGGGCATGGCAGCTGGTGCTACAAGCGGACGCAATCGGGGAGCAGCAGTCGAAACGGACGCAATCGGGGAGCAGTAGTTGAAATGGACGCAATCGGGGAGCACGCAGCAGCTGAAGCGACGCAATCGGGGAGCAGCAGCTGAAGCGGACGCAATCAGGGAGCAGCAGCTGAAGCGGACGCAAGCGGCGAGCATGAGAAGCGGACGCAATCGGGGAGCAGCGGCTGAAGTGGACGCAAACGGGGAGCAGCAGTTGAAGCAGATCGATGCAATCGGGGAGTAGTAGCACGAAGCGGACGCAATCGGGGAGCAGCAGCTCTGCACAGAGAGCTGTTAATTCGGCGCCGGTGTCATAAAATTTTGGGGACCCCATGAAAATGGGGACCCCGGGTCCCCATTTTCCCTGGTAAAATGGGGACCCCTTTGGAAAAATGGGGACCCCCACACCGTTTTCGTTTTACGTTGCATCAAGTACTCATAGCTCAGTGTATAGGATGTCTTTGTGCACGCAAGTCTGCGAAAGCATTAGTCCATACATAGAGCAAGGATGGAATATCATCATCATATCAGTCGAAACCTGTACTTGCGATGGTTGCTACGTACCCTGATAGCTGTAATGCGGAAGTCGGACAATGCAAGCCCTCCAACAAAGCCCTTTTTTTTTCTGTGCAATTAAAAAAAGGTTGCTGATCTCTTCATGTCGGGAGACCATGAACTTGAGTCCTGCTGCTTATACATGTAGGTAGCAGCTAATAATAGCCACTCACTCACTAGCTGCATGAGCCTCCTCACTGTCTTGCACTGCAGGCTAGTTAGTGGGCTATATGCTCAAGACTGACTCATTATTAGTACTTACATCTCTCCAACTATGACAATTCAAGCTATCTGGAGAGGGATCGATGCTCAGACCAGCTTGTTTTTGAAGATTCTCATCTTCAATTACTCACGTAGGCGAACGAAGGGGAAGTAGCTGAGCGAGCGAGCTACTTATAATATACATAATATTATAATTTATTAATTATTGGGGGGGGGGGGGGGGGGGGGATTACTCTACTCGCCCATTCTTTGAACTGTGGTCACAAATATTTCAACTACATGTACTGCAGCAAACACCAGGTGCAAATTGTTCACTCACTGTTCTGCTTCCTGTGTCTGATAGGAAACGGCCGGGGCCAGCCAGAGCCCAGTACTGCAGGCTGAGTCAACCGCACAGCAATTCACTAACTGAACTAGATAGCTAGATAGCTAGTACCACGAGCTAGTTTCTTTATTAATCGATCACAGCATCAATGAGAAACACCAATCCCGCGTGCAGCAGCAACTGAGAGCTGCTAACTAGAAACAAAATTATATCAGCTGGTCATAATATTATATAGTACGGATTCTCTATATGGACTGATAATGTGGCTAAGTATACTATATAGCTATATATACACTAAGTCTTACGTTGATCGCGTGCATGACTGTTTGGCCTCGATCTTTCACTATATACCTGGAAAAGACAATACCGAAATTGTAGTATTAGATCTATAGTGAACTCGGTTGTTGCCAGTACAAGTTTGCCAATGTAAAAACAGTGTGAAGCTGGTCTTGTTGAGCAGTTGACTTTAGAATGCAGAATTAGAAGGCTCAGTTCCATGCAATAGACCAAAGTTAACATGATCATGAAGTTTGAGTAGCACTCATATAATCAAGTCTTCAGTCACCAACGATTTGATCGTGAACTCGGTACCAGTTGACTGCAACTCAGCCTCCAGCTATTCAATACGCCTGTCTAACAACCAGCTGCTTCCATCAATGTAGTTGTATTGTGATATCTACGTGTACTTACGGTACACACCCAATAGTAGGTAGAGGGAAGAAAGATACTACCATGGCAGTTCATAACATCATCACATACATAGCAATGAGATGCGATTATTGTGGGAGAAAGCAAAAGGAAGAGTTGAGAGGAGTGTTACACAAAATTAAAGAAATCGTTGTAATCGAGGCAACTTATACTCGAAGTATCTCAACATTGTCTCTGTAGCAGATGGCGATCCAACCTGATTGGGTGGAGGACCACTGAACTTGATTGATCTCTCCCTCGGCTGCGTATGCCAGAATGGGGACTTCGATTGGTTGGGGCATGGGCTGGATATCCCAGATCAGGGCCTGGTGGTCATCAGCTGCAGGAAATGCAGAGTAGATGCACTCAGGATTTCTTAAAACAGCCAGAAAACCCACAAAGGTGAGAAACTGGGAAGACCGTCACTCAGGAAGTAGGCGTGGCAACTCCATTCACACAAATCTCGATTTCCAGGTTATAAGGGGAGAATTAAACTGGTCAGGAAAGCACTGCTTGCCTGACGGGGGAGAGGCAGCCTCTCACTGCCAACTGGATGCGAAACTTTTGGTAAGGAGGTGATTCAAAATCCTATCGTGCTTTATGCAGAGTAGGATCCTAGACAGTCGCTGGTAATGCATCTCTTGGAGATACAGGTCAAAGTACAATTACTAGGATTATCTCTCCCAGAGAAAAAAGCAAACCTGATACCATACCTGTACATGTAACCTACCATTCCTGATTCTCAAGGTCAGGTATCCAGCAATAAAAAATAAGTTTATGGTTTCTTTTGTTACGGGGTGGTTATAGTAATGAATTCAAATGTACCAAGTTACCCTGCATGGTAACCTGGAAACTACCATGGCTACTATAAAGATCAGTTTACTTGTCCTCAAACCCCAGATAAGAGTGTGGTAAGGAGTGTTTTACCATATATGGGGTTTTCATCTTTGACCTAGAAATCTTTTTGCCTACCAAAACACTGAAAGTAGGTTGTAAACACCCAGTGGTAGTGAGTGGTTGGGCTACAGACAGTCTGGCTCATACTCCAGTAGAGGACAGGCAAACGTCTCTGGGTTCAAACATATATTTCCCTAGTTTGAAGCACTAGCTTCTGCATGTAGACCAACACGATTCATCATTACTTTACGAGCGGAAACCACACTATTGGTAGCTGGTGCAACTCGCTGGTAGCACAAGCTCACCCTTCAGACCTGGGCAGCCTCAGATTGCATCCACCAGCTGACAGTCAATGTCCCAGTCTCGTACCCAGACCCCACCCTCTCACGAACAAGCCATTGACTACATGCGTAGGCCTATTTCAATGTTTACATGAATGATTGCATGATATATGGCACTGGGTTGTTCAGAATCAATACTGCTGACTCGGCACAACCAAGAAAGTGCTCAATAGTAACTAGATCATTTTCCACATGAGAGGGTGGGGTCTGGGCACAAGACTAATGGATGGTCACTAGCTTATGATTCACATGACAACTACGGTGCTGAAGACAGTTGAATCGAAGCAAGCAACAGCAGCCACAGCCACTTGTTGACAACTTCGCCAGCAGTGTGAGTTTCAACAGTGATCACGACAGTTGTTGTGGTCAGAATCTTGGTAGATGTTTCCTGAGAGCTGTACTCACTACAGCCAACGACAGTCGAAGTGAGCAATGGCAACTGATGGAAGATAAAAGTGCTCGTAACTACACCACCAAGGTGACTTTCAGCATCAAAATCATACGTTTAGGACAGAGCATGATAGGACTACATACCAGCAGTGCATATGTGGCATGAGGAGTGAGGTGCCCACATGATGTCATTGATCGAGGCCCGGTGGTTGCATAGCCGAGCCACTGGTATGCTCGGCACCCTCACATCCAAAATAACAACATTCAGAATAACAACCGAATTAATTGAGACTGATTTGACAACTTCAGTACTTTGCTGTACATACAACCACATGATGGGCGTGGTCAATGATACTACTGATGTTCTCCCTCTCCCCTCCTATCTCCACCTGGCTCGATCCCCCTCTTCCTTCCATTCCCCCCTCCTCTCTCCTTCCTCCGACCCCCTCCTTCCCACCCCGTCCTCTCTCCTCTCTCCCTCCCCCATCCTCTCTACCTTCTCCCTCCTCCTCCTCTCCTCCCTCCCGCACACACACAGACACCTGCCCCACTCCCTCCCGCACACACACAGTCACCTGCCCCCCCCCCCCCCCCCCCCCCTGCACACCTCAGTGCTGTCTATGGTGAAGGTAGCGAAGGTAGCGAGGTCTGTCCCCGAGGATTGATGAGCGCCATGTACTGCACAGCGTGGTGTTTGTTTACGCTTCTACAGGCTAAGACTTGTCTACATTCTTCCTATGGCAGCGGTATGGAATGCAGACAGCAACGTTTGGAATGGGACAGAGGAAAGACAACAGTGGGTACATAACAAATACTGGGATTCATAGCTTCGTTGTCCCATGTTAGAGACTGCACATGCACACAATCCTTGCCAGGAAATATGTCAAAGCTGATCAGGAAAGTTCTCATCCTACAGGCAAGTTAGTGCTTTACAGCATGGCAGAGAAAGTCATCGAAGTGCAGTACTGACATTTTTCCATGCTGTCACCATCCTGGTTTGACACGACTTGAAACTAGGAGCTAGAGATGAGACCAACACACACGGAATGGAGACAGGACTAACGCGGGCCACCTTACTCACGCATCAGAGTATAGACCTTATGCACGTCTTTCAATAATTACATTCCAACGTACGATTACGTCATCAATTACATAGCAACGTTCGATGCGTTGCTACGCCGCCATCTTGAGTGGCAAGAACGTGTACGACGCGACGGTGATGATGTGCGAGCGGAAGTATTCTTAGTACTACGAGGAGGACCTGGATGCAGCGACAAAGCAGAGGTACGATGAAAGCTAGATATGCTGCCAGGATCAGTGGATGACCCATACATGAACTCACGTTGGGCTGCCAGTTTTCTCTTTTCATAGCAGCGAGCCATCTATGCGCCTATCAGGATCAACAGGAAATCTGTAGAAAGGTAATCCACAGTCTTTGTGGAAACGATTGGTGCATCCAACGGCACAACAACTCTTAACTATCGTGTTATTCGTTCGCCTTCAACCGACGATGACGCTAAGTAAGGTAGGGCGGGGTAATTCGGGCCACTTCAACTTCAGGTCAACGGTAACTAAAAACGGACAGACTTTAGGCAAACTTCTGGCCATGTATATCCAGGGACTCAACCTGCCTACAACTCACTAGAAGCAAGAATAAAAAGGAGGCTTCTTTCCTGTTGCAATGTTGAAGTGGCCCGAATTACCCCGTACTATACCGTGGCCCGAATTACCCCGCCCTACCTTACGGTTCTTTTGCCACTCAAAATGGCAGCTGCCTAATTTCACGGCGGGCGCGGCCCGTTCGCTAATGACGTAATGCCTTCTGACGTCATGTGCATAAGGTCTATAGATCTATCTATGGAGTTCAAGTGATGGTGACGGTGTACCATACCAGCCCTTTCAGCCAACTCACATTTCCTTCCATGTTGAGAGTGAGGCAGTCACGAAATTGATATACATAATTTCACTCTTGACTACACACGCATACACTCCCACCACACACATTCACTCACGTTATTCAGCATACATTTTTGTCTAACATCACAGCTATCAGCATAGACACGGTCTCAACTCGTGTCCAAGTACTTCAGGAACTCTTGGAGTAGATCCCAATAACTCCACCCCAAGCAGCGAAACTATGCACCAAGTCTTGATCCACAAGACATCAAAATGAGCGCATTCCCTAGCCTCTTTACTTCATGCATGAAATTCAGGTAGCTCAGCTTGCGATTGACGTATATACAGTCTCCATTCCCAGACTGGGAACGAGAACTTTCGCGCAACCGAAAGCGGCGCGCGTTCGTTCCTGGGATCGATAAAGCAGGATAGGGACTGCGCAGGCGCGGCGACACTGGATAATAAACAACAGCTGGATAGAGAATGTTTCATACAACTAGGCCTACTGATGATGACATTATCCGTAATCCAAGAATTGCATATAAGAAGACAACTAGCTGATGAAAATAATTATGATTATCCAAATATGATTCAAGAATCGTGAAGTGCAATCTAAAGAGTTGCATCATTCCCGGCACATCGCTGCAAGAGTAATTAGTGGTTGAAGTATGTCTCCAGCAATATCTTGACAATAGACTTTCAGTTTCAAATGAACAATGTAAACATCAACGTCTCAACTGGTTTTAATATTTTATTCCAGTGCCTAGCTCGTGTAACTGGTGACTACAGCACAAATCAGCAATGCTAGCATGACATAATTATAGCTTACAATCATGTACAACGATTCTACTGCAATCATTGTGCAAACAACTATGGAAGCGGTAAGACACAACTGCAGCACCTATCAGCAAATTCGACCAACAAAATTAATCATACACAATCTTTTACAAAAAAATTGTTATTCAAACAGCAAGATGTCATACTGTAAACTTCACATTCTGTTGACGTCGGTTCTTTCCACAGCCCTGGGGTACAATCTTCAGACTGTGTTTTCCTGCTGTGAGCTCACCCATCTCAACAGGACTGGTGCCTAGAACAATTATATAAGAGTAGCTATCAGCTGATGAAGATGGAATAGAATTGATCCTCCAACATTGTACATGCAATGAAGAAGTGCATTCAGTACGTACATGTAAAAGCCGGCTCAGCATCCAGCCTGCAGCTGAATGTCCCAGCTGGTCCTGTTCCAGCAAACTCGACAGTAGCTGTGTCCCCCCTCACTGTCACACCGGTGTTTATCAAGTGGGTTGTGCAGAAGGAGGGGTCAGAGCTGATCTCAAACCTCCTCCTCTCTATCGCCCGGTCCTCTTTGCTGTTGGTGGCAGCCACCCGCAGTACATACCTCCCTGGAGCGAGATCAGTGAATAACACACTGCCAGAAGAACCTGAGTGGGATGGAAGATGGAGGTTTGCATTGATGGCTATGGATTGAATCATTGCATTAACGAAGTTGAGACAACATACCTTTTGCTGAACTTAAAACTGGAATGCTCTCTACTGTACTATTCTAGGCTGTTTATAGCTACGTCCATGTGACTGTTCGTAAATAGAATAAACGTGCATGGGTGTCCGAGCTTCTTGGATATAAAAGTAAAGGAGGTGTTTGAATTAATAAAGTGTTTGAATCATTAGAGTGATCACACTCTGTGATCCTTCCAAACGATCAACCTTCCGGTGTTGAACTGCGTGTTTCATGTGCTGTTTTGTTTTGCAGCAAATCATGTCACTAGCTGTCTTCATATGCGTGACCAGTTCCCCAGTGTCGTCCCTGGCTCGTTCGTCTGTGCTGCTAACCAGACTCAATCTCGTTTGTATTCCTTCAGCACCTGTAGCTGTGCTGTTGTTGCACCATCTCTGGTCACAACCACTTACTGGCCTGTTGCTCCTGGGCCTTACTGAATCTGGCTTCCCGCCGCCAAGTCATCAGCATCGTCTTGCCATGCATATGGCCTTGTGTGTTGCTTCTAATAGCTAAAAAATATTCTATACCACCTCTTGGAAAAATTGTTAATTCAAACCCCGGAAACTGACTTTCATAAAATTAGTAGAGTCATTACAGTATATCATCATGAGGGAGCATGTGCTTACAAGCTATTCATAACTGATAAAATCACGATAATTATGCTGCCTGGTACTACAACCGAAGGTGCATCACTATAGACACTTACAATTCATCTCCCTGTGCCTGCTGATCTGGCAGGTGAGTGAGTAGACAGGTCTGGTGAGGATAAAATCAGCCTCCACTGAGCTCCCATTAACCCTGGGACTGTCACTAATGAAGTGAATGCGCAGTTGGGGAACATCCGGGAGAACTGGGGAGTGGAGATCAACACACTAATGCATCCATATTATGTCTAGAGGATAGATGTCAATTACTAACTGTTTGGTGTTCGAGTGTCATTTTCCAGCAGGTACTCAATTGTGTCCTGAGCAGTGAGAGCAACAGTGTCTGTGATTGTGATCCTTAGGGTGTGGTTTCCAGGGGCAAATGTGCGTATATTGACGGAGACTGGCAAATCACCTGTGGAAATAGAGCGTGACAGATGGTTATACATACAAAAGGTGAACAACTACTTAACTTGACAAATCAATGTACTAGCAAAACCTCTTGTACTCAGCCACTTACACTGGTGTTCCAGTCCCTCATCAAATGAACACATTGTTGTCACAGGAGGTCTGTTGCTCCGACAGTCAATGGTGACATGAGTACGACTGCCATCAGTAGCACACTCCAGCAATAGGGGATCCGCTGCGGGGTGGTGTGGGGAACATAGAGATTACTTAGCTCTTCAGAGATCCACTACAGGCTGGTAGATTGTACAGCACCCACAGACAAGAGATGTGTTGAAAAGCACAGCAAGACAATCTTGTATTGTTCAATACAAACTCTCTTGAGTAAACTACTCCTCCTATGTAATTTTGTAAGTTCGTGCAAGTAACATGTTAGATAACTTACCCACGCATTCAGCAGCTGATGTCATACCAGTAGAAGGAGTGGTATGGAACTGAGGACAAGGTATGCACATACTACTACCGACCCTTGGTTCGTATGAGCCAATGAGACAGGGTTTGCAGACTTGAAACCGTTCAGTAATAGCCTCGCCATTGAAGATCCGGGTTTGTTCAGTGTAGGTTGAAAATGTACCGGGCTCACAGGTCACTGCAGTAGAATATAGAACTTCATTACATACTTCTCTTCATATTTTACCATCCTTTTACTACAGAAATGAACTTACCGCACAGCAAGAAATCTGAACTCAGTTTCTGCCCAGCTGGACATATGTACACCAGATTTTGCACCGTGAGTGAAAATCCTGAAGCATGAAGGGTCAATGGTGCACACTGAACGGTAAACTCTCCTTGCTGAATGGCACTTTCAATGGCTACTTTACTTCGCTGCAAGCCAGATCGTTTTGGGACTGCTCTATTTGCTATTTTGATCAGCTGAAATCCTTCGGCTGTAACATTCTGAGTAACCAAGGTGAAGCTACACGTGTAAGCGCATCCAGAGCTCTGAACTACCTCAAGCCCACTAACGAGAGTTGTGGTATTGTCAGTTAGCTCAAGAAGTGCTTGAAGGATGTTCTCCCTTACCATCTCAGTAGCACACAAACCATCAACTTGACATTGTTCCTCTGACGACATGATCTGGAATCGAATGGGGATTGCCTGTTGACTTACAGTGAAGCGGAGAATCCTCAAGTAAACTCCTTCTGCTCTTATGCTTCCATGTGCGTTGTATGCTTCACAAGTGTACCATCCTTCGTGCCTCTTCTGAGGGAGAGGAATAAGCAGTTCATTGGTGATTTCTCCTTCAATTGGCATCCATGAACTCTCTTCTGTGGGTCTGAAGTACCATCTCCACCCTGGGTAGGGCCAGGAGGTGGCATTGCATGCTAACCAGGCACCATTTTGATCGCTCTCGTACACCGATGTTGGGACAGGCAGAAGGTAGAACTCGGGCAGCTCATACACAATCACGCTAGTGCTGATGGAGCTCACTGTCCCGACTGGATTGGAAGCATGACAAGTGTAATTGCCAGAATCCAAGCGTTGCATGTTTGTGAGAATGAGTTGGTTTGAGGTAGAGTCTGGAATTGTATTTCCATTCTTCTTCCATCGGTAGGTCACATTGAGGTCAGAATCAGCTTCACAGGTGAGAACGAGTGTACCATCAGTAGGTACATCCACTTCTGGGGGAGGGTGGAGAGTGACACGGGGAGGAGAGCTGCACCAGTAGCTGTTCACATTGTATTCATTGATAATGGCTAGTATGGGGTTCATTTTCACAATGGCTTCCGGTACAGTCAGGTTCCTCACTGATGCAAGCTCCAGCAAGTCTTCTCTTGCTAGTGGTAATTGTGCCAGCAAAGTTTCTGCTTCAGTGCCAGGGGTGTTTCGCAACAAGGCTTCAAGTATGTTAACTGCTGTGAGTAGACAGTCGCTAAAACTGAAGCATGGATAGCCACTCACAGAAGTGGATTGACTGTACAGAACTTCTACTCTTGATATCCAGTCCGGGAAAGCATTGTCTTCAAGTGTCTGTAAGCGCTCACTGATTGCTGTCAGCTGCTCCCCCAACAAGGCCACGTATGCTTTGACTTCTGTGTCATCTTTCACTCTTTCCGCCAGATCTCCAACAGTTGCAGTGACATTGAACGCTGATTTGAGAACTGCGAAGTTAATCCCGTTCATCTCACCAATACTACCTACCTGAGACTGGCTGGAAATGTCTTCCACTTGTTCCTCAGTTGCCAGTTGTGCATCATTCAAGCTCTCATTCACTTGTACAAGGGAAGTGACTATTTCACTGAGGAACATATTGGTGTTCTGGAGGTCAGCACAGTTCTCTTCAAACCTCTGTTGATTTGAACTTACCGATTCCACCTCCTGCCGCTTGGATCTTGAGTGAGAGTTGGCAGACCTCGTTTGTCTCACCTGAAATGACTCGGAGATCATCTCTTGGGCAATACTGCTTAACAATTCAGACTGATATTGGGTTGAGAAATCAAAATCAACGATTTTCTCGAATACTTGGCCAGTGCGTGATGTCACATACGTGATGAGAATTGGAAATTGTGAAGGAGACTCAACTTCAATAGTGATATCGAAAGTAACATTCACAACCCTTAGTATATCAACTGAAGGTATGCGCTGCTCATATAAAAATGCAAAGATTCTCCGTCCTATTTCATATTCAGATAAAGTCATTAGATAACTCTCCTCAGTCAAGTTACGAGCTAACTGTGCACCCTCGTATGCTGGTAAAAACTGGTTGAACGTTTTTTGAGAACTTTCGAGACGAACTTGAGCAACTGAAGCAGCCGATCTTGCCAGGGATAAGCTCATCCGCGCTTCATTCAGCATCTGAAAAGGTTCCACAATGTTTTGTCTAGCCTGCTCCAAGTTTTCAAAAGCAACTTGTCGTGCTACTCGGCATGCAGCATTGTCAGCAATACACGAGTGATCTGGTCTTCTTACAGCACAGTCACTTAGTTCACAAACTGTGGCGGGGATGGTTCCATTGTGAACATGTACGGTGCAGTTTTCGTATTTCTCCACTGCTACCTGAATGTCAATCCAGTTGAACACTGGTACACGTATCACTACTGGAACAACCTGTCCAGAACAGACTTCAAGTTGAGGGGGAAATTGGCATTCTACATTACAGCCGTAGAGTTCACTGAGTTTGCGACACACGAGTACAAACCTCCACACTCTCCTGTCCACAAAGAATGGTGCTACACGAACTCTTCTCGTCACATAATCAGTGTAGGGGCATCTTCCTGTTTCTTCGGTGTAAGTGTCAATGTAGGATGGTGTGCATATCCTGCCGCTCATACAAACATCTTCGCAGAATTGCTCCATACACAAGTTGTTAACATCCTCCTCGTACTGCTGGACTTCTTCACTAGCATTATCAAATGCTTTCCGGGCTTCAAGCAGCGCATCGTTTGCTGTGTTCACTTCTGACAGTCTGTCTTGATGTGTTGTATTCGCATTACCTAATTCCATTCTCCTCATATTACGCCGACTTTGGAACACTTGGAAACTTTGCTGTGAGGAAATTCGGGCACGGTTAGCAGAAATTTGTCTACGTAAAGCATTTATAGCTGTATTCCTAAGCTGTCGATCAATGGATCTTGAAAGAAGTTCATAGAAACTGCCAGTTCCATTCCTCATGACCCCAGATATTGAAAAGGACAGTGTATCCCAGGAGGAGTCATTCGCAGGTGCCAAGACCCTCAAGTAAGCTGCATATCGACTAAAGATTGTGGCATTGGCTGCAAATTGCAAGTTGTTATTCACAATGTCAACAGCAGTGAAGAAGTTTGTATCAAGAAACGAAACAGCTACCCTGCTCAGCTTGGCTACAAATGCACTGTCATGTCTACCGAATGCAACCAAAAGTGCTGCTGAACTGTCACTTGGACGGAGGGTTAGAAAATTTCCGAGGGGAAGTCTGTCTCTTTTGAGGGTAGAGAAAATCAAAAGGGAGGGGTCCTCAATTTCTGGCATGTTTTCCTGCAAGCAGAGCTGTTCAAAGTTCCCAGTGCCAGAGAAGTAGAGCCTGTGATTCATACCCGTGAATGTCAGCCTCCTGAGGTTGAGATGTGGGCATCCGGTATGAAGACTAAAACCTTGGAGCTGAAGATCACGATCAAGATTCACGAAGACATCTACTAGGCAGTCTGTCGTCTCCTCAGCAAATGGTAAGAGTTCGGAAAAGAATTGCTGGCCAGGACGCTGGGTATGTATGAGCTTGGTTGAAATCCCAGAAGCTTCATAGTCTTCTTGTGAGCAATCTGTGCTACCTGAAGGAGAAATGTAAGTTTAGCCTTATCGACATAAAGGATAAAGATGCCGCTGAGAAACTGATTTGTAGGCAGTGCAAATAATATTGTTGGGGTAGAGCTCCAGCCAGTCAAAATGGAATTTCACTTAATTGGTCAATTAAGTATGGCATAGAGAGCATAGGTGCATATGCAGTTAAAATTTGCCCCCAACCTACCATAGTACTCTCAGGATGACCACAGAACATATACCAATTGTACCTGAAATGTTTAGGAGAGATTTGGTGGTACTGTTGCCAGTCAAAAGCAACCTCCTGCTCTCCCCAGCAATTGTAGTGTTGACACTCAAGTCCATTCTTCCTATGAGAACACCATCTCGATCCTGCATTGGCACATTGAGGTACAGTTACTACTTATATACACCACTGATACATTGCATAGTGGAACGAAAATGAATCTCGCTAACCTGGTAAAGGTAGAATAACTTTCCAATGAAATTCATGGTAATATGAAGATGTCCACTCCTAAATGGCATTCGTGATTCTGTATTCACTATCACATCAGATTGTGGTAGTTCTGGTTGGAAAAATGAGATTCCATTCCAGTACAAGCTTGTAATGGGATCAACAGTTATTCTTGCCTTAGAAAGTGTGGCACTGTGAACTGTAATGTCCCAGCCACGATTGACCAAGTATTCTCTCAGGAACTGTGACAATAGTACTTCTTGTGTTGGCCCAGAAAGGTCTATGTGTATTGGAGATGACTGTCCTTGGCAAAGGTCAACAGCAAAACAGATTGGGTCACTTGCTCCAGGAGAGGAAGTTGATTGAGGCTCAATGTACGTCACATTCTCTCCGTCAATCAAAGCAGATATTGTTCGTCCATATCTGAGAACAGAATACAGGGTTTGGCTAGACTGATCTACCTCTAGTTTTTCACATCCAGTCAGCAATGAGATATCTTCAGGTTTCACAAGTTCAGTAATAGCTTCATAATGCTCAAACACATTTGAAATTGGACCCAGGACGTCCTGATCAATAAAGATGTCCAACCACGCCGGGAATAGAAATGGCCTTACATGTTCTATGTAGGTGTAAGCAAGGGACCTGTTTTGTAAGAACAGTTGAGTATCCGTTGTTGTGAAACTGTAGTGGTAGCATTCTGGACTATTCTCGTCCTCTGTACAAGCCCTGCAGCCACGCACTGGGCCCTGTGATAGTTCAACACGACAAACAGACCTTTCCATACCTGTCCCAACAGATGAACTGTGCACATCTATCCCAGCAATAGAAAGTGGAAGGCTGAAGTTGTTGATCGCAGCAAATACAACTCCACCAGTTGACACAACATTGTCTGATTCAGGAATCCATTCACAAGCAGACTTAATTGTTATCCGGTTTGACAAAGATGACATTGGACATTGGAAGGAGATATCTGATGGCGTGCAGCAACTTTCCTGCAGAAGTCCTGTAACAATCCCAAGCACCTCAAAATAGTTAGAACCATCACTATCACCGACAGGCTCAGTAACAAGCACAGGAGAATCTATGGGCGATAAAAAGTTATGCGCATCCTGCCCATTCAGTTCGTACCGAATTGCAAAGTAGCCTGGAGCAGTTCCCTTCACAACAAAAGTGGCACTTTTGTTGACTGGAGTAAATTGAAATTCTCTCGGTGAAATCTGTAAATGGACTCCTCCGTACGCTCTGATCATGAGTCCTTCCTCTGCAGGGGCCGACAACACTAGTGCCTCCGACCGCATACCCACAGTCAAGGTTGGGATCATGGGGGTGGAGACAATTCCAGTGTTGCAAGTTGGTCCAGTGAACCCAGTGCCTTCACAGTCACAGGAGAATGTTGCAGGTCCACTAGGTGAACATGCACCATTGTGTTTGCAGGTATCTGGCTGACAGACGTTGCTCTCTGGGAAAGAGCAGTGAACTCAGAGATAAATAGCACAGCCTACACAGTGTAAAGACAGCAAAATAAATATTGCTCACCTTCACACACAGGTGCATCTGTCCATTGAAGCCGATTAGTTCCATCGGACAAACTGCAAAATTGTTCACCAGGCCCCTCTCTCTTGTAGCCATACCCACACTGAATACCGCAGGATGTTGCGTACTCGTTTGTGCAAGGCAGCCGGACAAATCCATGGTCAGGGGGTTCGAGAGATGGGCACTGCCTAGACCTGCAGGCTGCAGCACGGCCAGACCATCGCATTGAAGGGACGCAAACTCGAAATCTGGTTCCAACTAGGGTGTATCCTTTGTCGCACATGAAGCTACACTGTCCTCCCGTCGTTTGCCGGTTGCACACAATGGTGCCATTTTGAGGAGCCTCAAGTGCAGGGCATCTCAGAGCTGAATAGGATAGACTTTCAATCAGAGTCAAACTGAATAAGCAAGCAAACAAGACTGCACATAAATTAGAAGCATTGCTCTTGGTATAGGATTGCTCCAAATGTGTATATACATGTGTGAACTGGCTGCTTACGTTCACAACTCCGTCCATCTCTGTGTAACATATACCCTTGAGAACACGTGCACTCGTAGCTGCCAGGTGTGTTGATGCAGGTCTGCCCACAGTCGTCACGGTTCTCTCTGCACTCATTGATATCTGTTGATATGAACAGTGCATGGAACAGGGGTCAGATAACATTCAAGCACTACTGACTCAGCATCGAGACAAGTCATCATTGGGTTCATATGGTGCTTGAAAAACCAAAACCGACCCTATACGATTTCAGTTTATGCAGCAGGTCTACAATCTGCTTCGCAAGGGTCTATTACTGGTATACTCAGTTCTTATAGAGGTATGGTCTTAGTAACGATCTGCTCTAATAGTGTGTTCCCTATGGATAGAGCCAAGTGATTGTTGAACACTCAGACAGTATGAACTTGGACACCTCTTCACTGTTGTTAATGTATGTATAATATGCATTGCAACTCAATTAAGGATTCACACACACTGCGCAGACTGACTTGGTAGCATAAATAATAGTCTTTACATGTTCCATACCAATGCAGATTCTCTGGTCCTGCTCAGAATTTCGATATCCATTTCGGCATGAACAATTGAAAGATCCAACAGTGTTGTCACAGTTCTGACTGCACCCGGAAATGCCTTCACTGCACTCATCAATATCTACAAGAGCATCAATTTTACTGCATCTTTAACTGCAGGCTTCAAAAACCACACAATTAGTGGCCTTACCTTCACAGCTAGCATAGGTGGACTTGTCCAATCTAAATCCCAGGTAGTCAGCACAGGAGCATCGAAACCCTCCCACTAAGTTGACACACTTTGCAGGAGCAGGCTCATCTGTCAAGCAGTTGTGAGATCCTCTTTCACATTCATTGATATCTGAAAGTTAAAAAAAACACAGTAGCATTGTGTTATGTTAACATTTTACCAACCAGACTACATTGGAGATAAGTCTTTCATCTTGTATGTAGTTACCCTAGATACAGGGTTTTCATGCTCCAAACTAGGGGTGGGCGATATCAGAATAATGTGGTCACGATATATCATGTGTTAGTTATCACGATATTCGATATTATCACGATAATGCGTTTTGGCTAGTTTATTTGACTTCTCATGCCACACTAGAATATTTCTACAAGCCAAGCATTTACTATGTTGTCATAAATTGCATGTATACACTATTTAGCTACTGCATGCCTTATTTCTGCAAAAACAACACCACTAATAATGTGAACACGATATGACGATAATTTTAAAGCCACCACGATACGATTATCATGGGCTCTTAATATCACGATATACGATAATAACGATATATTGCCCACCCCTACTCCAAACTGCACACAGGACGGCACTCGGCCATCCCAAACACATTCATAACTCTAACCACCCCCCTCCCATTAAAGAGCATTCAATCAGACAATGCTCACTCACTTTAGCTGCAAATTCGGCCTTGAATGCTGGAATTGGTGTGGCTTATACAATGTAAGAAAACCATTTTTCTAAAACCATATTATATGAGAGAAATGGCCCATCTGGCTCTGACCAAAATAGCCAAGCCTAGAGACATGCTGTTCTCACTCTTCAGGTTAGCTTACCCACCTTCCGCTATCCTGTTCAATCAGAACCTATCTCCCAAGGACATTACTGGAAGCAACATCATGAAGCTGAAAGTCTCACAACACATAATCATCATTGGTTGTTAACCCTTTACCACGTGACCAATGATGCATGTATGCATCGTGAGACTTCAGCTTCATGATGTCATATCTGGCAATGTCCTTAAAAGACTTAGACTGCATGAGCAGAAAGGGCAGGACAGGGGGAGGTGGGTGGGTGCACCAAAAGGGTGCAAAGAACATGGCTGCATTTGGGCTTAGCCGTGAATAGTCCTTGGTTGGAGCCGGGTGGGCCATTTCTTGGGTTTAAGCGGACTAGAAAGCAGTGCTCTCACCTTGAATAGCCTCGAATTCCAGTGTTCAAGGTTTTTTTTTCTGCTAGAACAAATTACCATTGCCCGAGCATCTTGATCGCATACTCGTTAACAAGTGGGTGTGGTTAGAGTCACGAATGTAGAAAGCATGGCTGTTGAGGGTAAAAACCGATGGGAACCTTATTTAAGTAAATTGCAAGCTATAAAACTGATCGACCTCCGATGTCTACGGTTGGTAAAGAGTTAAAGCGTTAATTCCCTTACACATGTGTGAAATTAGTGAAGATATATTATGGTTTTAGACATAACAGATACCGATGCAATGCCGTCCATCTTCATCCAGCTCATATCCCTCATCACACATACAGGAGAAGGAGCCGTCCGTGTTATCACAGATGTGAGCACATCCACCATTTGCAAGAGCACACTCATCAATGTCTAAAGTGAAGAATGATAGCATACAGTCATTTTTGGACTGAAGATGCTGTGAACAGATTTGATTTACCTTCACAATTTGCATATGTGATGTCACTCAGCTTGTATCCTGCATTGCATGAACATCTGAAACCTCCTTCAAAGTTGACACATTGAGCTAGTTCTGTGCAATTGTGTCCTGTTTGACACTCATCAATATCTGCAAGAAGTAATATGATATCCTATGGACTATTACTGTACATTTCAGTTTGCATTGAACAGAAGCAACAGGAGCAATGATAAGCAATGCCTAGTTAAATGTAGATTTCCACTAGCACGAGCTCACTGCATAGCATTGCATGTGAACGTTTACTACATACATATACTCTGCAGCGGGTGGGAACGAGAATACTGTGAATCCATGATTAGTAGTTTAGAGTGTCGGACAGCTGCAATAGTAGTACAAGTAATTCCACTCAAAGGGATTTGAAAAGCTCGGAACCTAATCCAGGTGATTACTGTTGACACAATGCATGAGGATACACAGCATCCCTCAAAAACACAGTCAAAATGATAGCCAGTGCGTAGAGAAAATCAAGGCAAAGTCAACAGTGTTCTATGCAGATGTAAGAAAAAGGTTGGGAAACTCATACAGGTCACTCAGCTATGTTGACCTCACAATTGGTAAAGCTGTGTGTTCTTTTGTTAAATGTAGCATCAAATTAAATCAATACTACAAAGAACCCCTAATGTACCAAAGATACAGGGCTTATGTTTATGGGCTTGTAGTATCCAAAAACCACTAGTTTTCTATTGAACTAGTAGTATAGATGATAGTAACAAGTGTTGTATGCAAACTCTTGATTTGGTCCCTTCCCCCACTCAATAATAACAAATTGGACAGCAATTGGGCTATAGTAGTATTTTACGGGAAATTATAGTTGCTTTCATAGGCGGTAGAAGATATTATCATCAGCAGGAAGCAAAACTTTCTGAAGCTACACTGGTAGGACAGTAAGATATGAGCAAAGAAGTTAACTAGCTACCTATTAATTAGCTTATGCATGATTTCAGTGTGCATGGAGGGGGTTATCCCCCCCCCCCCCCCCCCCCCCCCCCCCCCCCCCCCCCATTCCCCATTTCGCCATATGATATCAGTACATTGATCTACATATAACTGTAACTATGCATATGATTGCCACCCAGAGCGTGTGTGCGCATGTATACCATTGCACTTTTGCAGGCTCTCATCCAAGATAAATCCTTCAGTGCAAGAGCACGAATAGCTTCCAGGAAGGTTTGTACAGTTCTGTTCACATCCACCATTGTCCGAGAGACATTCATTGATATCTGTAAAAGCAAGGTAGAGAGCATAATGCAGTGCTGCCTTTGTGCAGTAAGAAGATGTGTTCTCTGATGAAAGAAGTCGAATCAATTTGATCCTTGCTAACTTGCTATATATATTATGGGTGTCAGGAGGTGAGATAGCTAAATACTTGAGAGCATACTTACCTACAGTGCAGATACTCCCAGTCCATCCAGCACTGCACACACACAGTCCTTGGGTTGAGCACATCCCATTCACACACGGAGGATCACAATCTGAAGGTACTGGGCACAAATATCCTCTTATGTACGAAAGCTGCATGGCTGACTAGATGGAACTCAAATACATATTGTGCCCACAGTCTAGAACTCTTACAACACGAAGATTATATATATATACTGACAAGAAAAAGAACATGCATAACATGTCTATATAAAATGAACACTGGTTTATATTAAGTCTGGAAAAGTGGTGCAGCTTCAATTCTATGCCTCTTTTGTCCATACTTCAATACAGTACTGTAGCTGGCATAATGTTTGCCAAATTTCAGGAAATGAGTGTACAGAATAATTTTTATTCTACTTTGTAGCATCCTGGACACCACAGTAAACACCTCTTTGTATAATAGCATACTGTATGGGTTTCTCACCATCATCGTCATCCACAATGTTCACTATGGCTGTGTTATTTTCTAGTCTCACTGCATCAGAAGTGCTGAGAGTCACCAGAAACACCTCCGTCAGTTCTTGAGTTGTGTCATCGATGATTTGGATGTTGACACATTCTATTGAGCCAGATCGTAATATCCAGCTTTGGTAGACGCTAGAATAATCACTTCCACCTAATTAGGCATGAAAGGGAATATACATCGAGTACAGATTTCGGGCAGATTAAGGTTACGGGATACTCGTGCGTGCGCGGTGTGAAATGTATTGGGAAATGTATACTTAAGCTCGCTGCCTGCTCTACATTCCATAAAGTGATATAGACTTTCCAGAACATTGGTAACCGTCATGGGGGAATGCTTTGCTGATGAGATTATTTGCTGATGTGGTGATATTGAGTCAACCGTAATGGGTCAAAAACTAGCCACTTTGTCTTTAATATCAGAAGTGTCTTTCTCATTCACCACACACACTCATCAATGTTCATGGCATTAATGTCTCCTATCCTTTGAATGGTGCACCTATAGCTACTGTAGGAGAACATAGTTATAAAATAAACAAACTTGTGGCAGATATGTCTTGTGTTGATATGGTGGCCGTGACTGATGTACTTCCAGTTCCTCGGAGACCGAAAACACAAATGTTCACAAATTCATCACTTTCAGCAACAGAATAAGCAGATGCATTCAGGCTGAGAGTTAGTCCTATAATAAGAGAGATGCCCATCAGTTCATTCAGACATGAATTGGCTCCTTTAATTTAGCAACAAACCAGTTAAATAGGTCATTAAAATGCAGAAAACAGGGACATACACTGTAGACCATCAAATCATGATATACCACACAGAATTCAGAAGCTAGCTGGATATTAGAAGATAGTGTGTTCATTGACAAGTTTATTATAGCTAATTATTATGACTTTCTTTGTGCACTTCCTATTAGCAGGAAGCCTAAAGCCCATGCACATGGAGAGAGGAATGGCCTGGGATCAGGCCATACATAGGCATAATGTACTTACCGTCATTGTCAGTACTGTAAGTGTTGCAGTATCCATACTGTACAGAGAATGATTGAATAGTCAATCCCTCCCCCGGCTGCTCCTGACTCTCCACATCTGAATCATCCAGAATCTCAATTGTGATGCACTTTCTTCCACCAGAATTAACCACAACAGTTTGGGTAGTTCCTATGTGGTTGTTTCCATCTGAAATTGCCAATACAGGTTTTACTTGTGTGGTTATATACTGTATCCATACCCCCTGGAATTTAAACTGAGTCACCCTTTAAGCCTTCATATTAATATTAGTGAATAAAATTTATCAGCCTGTCTGCCATGGGCTTCGCGATGGGCTCAAACCACTGACAATGCAAGTTAGCTACATGGCTGCCACTTTTCTGGAGGAAGTAGCTATCAGCTTACTCGGAAAGTTCCCATGGTACATGACCAATGATGTTGCTGATCTTCTGGGTAGGCATTAGCCTCGTTCCCAGGCCGTGTGAGAACGAGGCTAGGTAGGTATCTTCATGATAGTTTTTGCAAAACTAGCTACAGGTCCCAAACATGCCTGAGTAATATTCAACCTGTTTGCATGCAAAATTGATCAGTCAAAATTGTCCCCAATATAATATTATACAGTCCTACTTTGGTGAAAATTTCCGTGGCGAAATTACAGTACATGACACAAAATTCTGGGTGAACAAACCTGTTGTGCTTTCTGCCAGCAAGAAAATCGTAAATGCAATAAGTGGTACGAATTTTCCCTCCATCTCAACTAAGGAAGAAATATATGGGACATGCAAACTTAATAAAATGTTAACAGAACATCAATACGTAGCTAACTACATGTAGTAACTACAGGAAATTCTGCAGAACAGATTCAGTTTGACAACCAGGTTTGGGTACGCTAGTGGTCTACAAGGAGGCTTGTGGTACCATGTCAGATAGTGTTTTCTTGTAATGATACATGTAATTTGTTGCTGCTGTTATCTGTTGATTCTGTGCATTAACTTTTCGTTGTTGAGGACAAACTTGTAGAAATTTCGTATTATAAAATTCACTATCCAATCAAAAGCCAGTAGACTGTAGCTTAGTTTTCACAAATCTGATAATCTCTTGTACACGAATGGAATTGGAACTAGGAGACCAGCTCCTGGTAGCACCCACTGCATGCAGCACATGCAGATAAAGCCTCCCACAGCCTCTCTAGCCTTAGTAAGTGCAATATTTCTGCCAGCTGCAAGTTTAGTCACCTAATTATTCAGGAACATGACACTGTAGCTAGCTAACCTTAGTAGCAGCATTGATATCGATACCAAGTTGTGATACTGGCTTGCAACTTATATTATACAGCAGCAAACAGCTAGGTACAAAAATCCGTGCAGATAGCTATGCTCACTCACTTACTGTCCTGTGTTCTGGGTCATGCATGAAATGAGCCCATGGAGTGTCGCAATCTTTGGTAGCTACAAACTGCAGTTGACTGAGAGATTGAGCTGCTTGCAATGATGAAGCCACAACTGATTTAGCTCAGCAGCAGCTGAAACACGAGCTATTAGATCCCATGCATGAAACAGCAACTGACTCAGTGAGAGAGCTGCTTGCAATGGTCTACACGGTACTACAAAGCCACTTATAAACGCATCACTAATATAGCAGGCTGTTATGCGGGGGCGGAGAATATTGGCGCATGCGTATACGTTAAGCTAGGTCATATAATAGTGCAACGAATGATAATACGGTGATGGACGGAATGATATCACGGCGTAGTATCCGCAAGTTTCCGAATAAATTATTTTTTTCCCTGCCCCCGCAAGAGCATTACCTGTAGTCAATGAATGAGAGTAGTGAACAAATTTTGCAGCCCATGCACTTAAATTAATCTCTATGAAAAATGCATGAAATTTCTGTTTGTGTATATTAAACAGCAGGAGTTGGGAGGAATCTTATAACATTGTCTCTGTAGTCCACATGATGGAGGAGTCCTGGACCACTGCTCTCGGATCATCAGTATGGGCCAGAATGGAGACTTCGATTGGTGCTGAGGGGCATCGGCTGTGGATATCCCAGATCAGGGGCTAGCCTGTGGTCATCAGCTGCAGGAAAGGGCACATAGCTAGCTACTGAGTACATGTACACAAGGAAAGGACTCACACAAGAAGTACATAGGAAGCACACCAACTGGGAAGAAGCAAGCTACTAGCTACTAGCTGTGAAATGATGGTAAGGGTTGATACGAACACTCAATACACAGAGTAGGATCCTGGACAATGACCTCAACTGTAATGTGTCTTGCTTTCTCCTACTCACGGTGAACCCGCTGCTGTGCATGCACAAAGGGTTGCCTGGTAACCTGGACAGCTACTAAAATATCAGTTTACTTGTCCTCAAACCCCAGATAGATACCAACTCGAACGTGTTTCACTTTTGAACTATACAGAAAATGTTGTATGATGCTTTTGCCTATGAAAACACTGAATCCATAGGTTGGCTGATCAGTAAACACCCAGTTGGAGTAAATGGTTGAGGCTGCAGACAGTAGACTACAAGCTGGCCCTGCAGGGTATATACATGTATACACAAGGTTGCTTTCAATTACATCATTCCATAAAGGGGCAAGAGGGCCTCACACATGAAGTATATGCATGACAACCTTACTCAGACTATTCCAGATGCATTCATTCCAAGTAGACAATGTATAACTACTGCTGCATAGACTACTCTAATAATGTTATCCTAGTAAGTGACCAATCACCTTGACTTGGAGAAGCAAGCACCTAGCTACTGTGAAACAACTTAAGATTTGAAAGAACTATACAGCAACAAGCTAAATAAGTGACTAATCACCTCGACTGGGATGAAGCAAGCCACTGTGGCTATTGTACCATGTGAAGCAAGTGCACCTAGCTGTGCCTTGTGTAGAGTAGGATACTGGACAGTGATTACCTTTGCAGCTGTTATTGTGTCTCTCTGTCAGAGGAGAAAGTACAATGCATATACTAGGTTTGCCATGGTAACCTGTATAGATGCTACCATGGCTACTAATACATCAGTTTACTTATCCATGAACCTGAATGGGTTCACTTTGTTGCTCTTGTTTATGAGTGTATGCAGGTAATTACTAAATGACTGGTGGGAGTGAGTGACCACAAGGATACCTTAGACCATCCTTATCTATGTGGGAAATGAATTTTGATTTTTGCTCTTCTTTCTTCTTTCTCTCTTCAGACAGGCTCTCATCCAAGCTTAGCCATTCTGTCATTTCAGGCTAACACACTCGATTGACAAACAGTCCGAGTGTACAGGCTGTAAACCACTCAGTGGAGTACACTAACTTAATAGCTTAGATCATGCCTGGGAGGGGTCTTATTAATATCACTCAGTTATATGAATATCGTGGTGTGAATTTCCATAAACCGCAGGTCCTAAACAGAGAGTTATATTAGGCAACGTTGAGCTAGCATCATAATTATGTCAACAGTAACCATGGTTTCATCTTTGCCATGGCAGTGTAACTACCACTAATGTGGTTTACCTCAACTGCATACAGTATAGGGTTTACAGAACTAAGTATATCATCTATGTGTTTGTATTTTGTCCATTAATCTTTTGTAATTACCATCACATGATGGCAGAAGTATGGCTTCACGTGGAAACTAGCGTGTACTGTGTACTTTACAGTAGCTACATGTATTGTTAAGAGCTAAAACCTTCCTCATCAAGTTAAGGAATAGCGAATCCCCGGCCAGTGATCCTAACCCCACTGTAGCTGTGCCATGAGAGCAGTGGCTATATACCAGCAGTTCATACGTGACAGGAGGATCAAGTGGGGTGCCCATGTAATGGTATACTTGTGCATTGTTAGCCCTGTTGCCTTTATGGCTGTGCTCCCCCTTCTTCCCTCACCCCTACTCACCTTCCCCTAAGTCAGAAGTTACCCATTTGATGGACAACTGGAAATGGAAATAAGGCTACCAGATGATGAGATGTGGGATCGAGGCTAGTGGAGGGATCGATAGCTAGTAAGAGGAAGCCAGTAAAAGGATCAGCATTCATAAGGGGTACAACAGCTATGGACAACTTACCACAAAGTGACCCTCTCTCTGGATGGCACTGAAAGCACTCACTGAACACCCACAAGTTGTAGACATCAACCAGATGCTGTATTCCTCTTACACCCACACAACTTTAAATTCAGTTCTCAGAATTCCATTTCCAGATGCTTGGTACAGACAGAAGGAGAAGCTGAAAGCAGACACAAAACTTCTTTCTTCCCACAACTGAGCTGAATCATTGTTATGGTGACAGTTATGAACGTACGTGTGTACAGATCGAGTGCGGATTGCAAGAATGTATACATAGCTATCCATATATTATACCGAATGGGAGCATCACAAGCATGCAGCATGGACCGAACGCATTTGTGGCTGCTAGCTATAGTCTTGTGTCAATGAGTCATCCTTCATGCAAGCACACAGTTGATACATATGGGACCTGCTTAGCAACATCACAGGCAACCCTACCCATGTCTTAGCTAAAGGGATTATCAGTTACAAGCGGTCTGTTCAAATACCTATCTCACGCAATAAGTAACTACAACACACCTATCAGCAAACGCTAGCAATACAACACACCGATAATGCATGCATAGCCTAGAACCTTGTACAATCTTGCAAAAATTGCACGCCGCAAACAACTGTCAAAGCAGTAAGGTCACTAAATGCTATCTAAAACTTATACAGTAAACTTCACGTTCTGCTGGCGTCGATTCTTTCCACAGCCCTGGGGCACAATCTTCAGACTGTGTTCTCCTACTGTGAGCTCAGCCATCTCAACAGGACTGGTGCCTATAAGAGATTATCAGCAGAATGGACTGCACAATGATCCTCTGGCTTGGGCAACTAGTATAATGTGAACGCATGAAATAATAATGGAACACTAGGCACAAGTCCCAGTTGGCACCCCCCAAAGTAGGAGTCCTTGCAAAATGTGTTTTAGAAGGTTCTGAATTTAGGTGTTTTTCAAATTTGAGGCATTTATTTTTCTTCAAAGGGGGTGTACAATTTTTAATGCAATTTTACACAATTTGGACAATTCCCCACATTAAGATGTGCCTAAAATTCCATTTCTACTTGATGCATTCACAATGGAAGTACATTTGAATACTTACATGCAAAGGCCGGCTCAGTATCCAGCCTGCACCTGAACATCTCAGCTGGTCCCATTTCGGCAAACTCAACAGTAGCTGTGTCCCCCTTCACTGTCACACCTCCGTTAATCAAGTGGGTGGTGCAGAAGGAGGGGTCAGAGCTGATCTCAAACCTCCTCCTCTCTATCACCCGGTCCTCTTTGCTGTTGGCGGCAGCCACCCGCAGCACATACCTCCCTGGAGCAAGATCAGTGAATGACACACTGCCAGAAGAACCTGAGTGGGATGGAAGATGGAGGTTTAAACAGTCTGAATCCACATGGAAAGTGAGCCACCTCACTGCTGCTCTAAACTTCCGATATGTCAGCACTACAACTGAAGGTGGCCACTATACACTTACAATTCAGCTCCCTGTGTCTGCTGATCTGGCAGGTGAGTGAGTAGACAGGTCTAGTGAGGAGGAAATCGGCCTCCACGGCATTTCCAGATACCCTGGGACTGTCACTAATGAAGTGAATACGCAGTTTGGGGACATCAGGGAGAACTGGTGGGAAGAGATTTATGTATAATCATCTCTAATAATTGCATAGGCAGCAGAAGATTACTCACTGTTTGGTGGTCGAGTATCATTTTCCAGCAGGTACTCAATCGTGTCCTGAGCGGTGAGGGCAAAGGTGTCTGTGATTGTGATCTTTAGGCTGTGGTTTCCAGCAGCAAACGTGCGTATATTGACAGAGATTGGCAAATCACCTGTGTAAATAGAGCATTTCAGATGGTTATACAATACAAAAGGTGAACAACGACAAATTAATGTCTTTCAACATCTGTTGTATTCAGCCACTCACACTGATGCTCTAGTCGCCCATCAAATGAACACATTGTTGTCACAGGAGGTCTGTTGCTCCGACAGTCAATGGTGACATGAGTACGACTTCCATCAGTAGCACACTCCAGCAACAGAGGATCCGCTGCGGGGTGGGGTGGGGAACATGTAGATTACACATTGGAGTAGTTGACTCAAGGGAGTTTGTATTGAACAATACATTACGATAAAATCTAGCCTCGTTCCCAGGCCCGTCTCGGGCCGGGAACGAGGCTAGATAAGATCTGTTCGTGCTTTTGAACACATCTCTTCTCTGTGGGTACTGTACAATCTACCAGCCTGTAGTGGATCTCTGAAGAGCTATGTAATTTTGTAAGCTCGTGCAAGTAACATGTTAGATAACTTACCCACGCATTCAGCAGCTGATGTCCTACCAGTAGAAGGAGTGGTATGGAACTGAGGACAAGGTATGCACATGCTACTACCGACCCTTGGTTCGTATGAGCCAATGAGACATGGTTTGCAGACTTGAAACTGTTCAGTAATAGCCTCGCCATTGAAGATCCGGGTTTGTTCAGTGTAGGCTGAAAATGTACCGGGCTCACAGGTCACTGTAGTAGAGTATAGGACTTCATTACATACTTCTCTTCATATTTTACCATCCTTTTTACTACAGAAATGAACTTACCACACAGCAAGAAATCTGAACTCAGTTTCTGCCCAGCTGGACATATGTACACCAGATTTTGCACCGTGAGTGAAAATTCTGAAGCATGAAGGGTCAATGGTGCACACTGAACGGTAAACTCTCCTTGCTGAATGGCACTTTCAATGGCTACTTTACTTTGCTGCAGGCCAGATCGTTTTGGGACTGCTCTATTTGCTATTTCAATCAGCTGAAATCCTTCGGCTGTAACATTCTGAGTAACCAAGGTGAAGCTACACGTGTAAGCGCAATCAGAGTTCCGAACTACCTCAAGCCCATTAATGAGAGTTGTGGTATTGTCAATTAGCTCACGAAGTGCTTGAAGGATGTTGTCCCTTACCGTCTCAGTAGCACACAAACCATCAACTTCACATTGTTCCTCTGACGACATGATCTGGAATCCTATGGGGATTGCCTGTTGACTTACAGTGAAGCGAAGAATCCGCAAGTAAACCCCTTCTGCTCTTATACTTCCATGTGCATTGTATGCTTCACAAGTGTACCATCCTTCGTGCCTCCTCTGAGGGAAAGGAATAAGCAGTTCGTTGATGATTTCTCCCTCAATTGGCATCCATGAACTCTCTTCTGTGGGTCTGAAGTACCATCTCCATCCTGGGTAGGGCCAGGAGGTGGCGTTGCATGCAAACCAGGCACCATTTTGATCACTCTCATACACCGATGTTGGGACAGGCAGAAGGTAGAACTCGGGCAGCTCATACACAATCACGCTAGTGCTGATGGAGCTCACGGTCCCGACCGGATTGGAAGCATGACAAGTGTAATTGCCAGAATCCAAGCGTTGCATGTTTGTGAGAATGAGTTGGTTTGAGGTAGAGTCTGGAATTGTATTTCCATTCTTCTTCCATTGGTAGGTCACATTGAGGTCAGAATCAGCTTCACAGGTGAGAACTAGTGTGCCATCAGTAGGTACATCCACTTCTGGGGGAGGGTGGAGTGTGATACGGGGAGGAGAGCTGCACCAGTAGCTGTTTTCAACATATTCACTGATAATGGCTAGTATGGGGTTAATTTTCTCAATGGCTTCTGGTACAGTCAGGTTCCTCACTGATGCAAGCTCCAGCAGGTCTTCCCTAGCTAGTTGTAGTTGTGCCAGCAATGTTTCTGCTTCAGTGCCAGGGGTGTTTCGCAGCAAGGCTTCAAGTATGTTGACTGCTGTGAGTAGACAGTCACTAAAACTGAAGCATGGATAGCCACTCACAGAAGTGGATTGACTGTACAGAACTTCTACTCTTGATACCCAGTCCGGGAAAGCACCGTCTTCAAGTGTCTGCAAACGCTCACTGATTGCCGTCAGCTGCTCTCCCAACAAGGCCATGTACGCTCTGACTTCTGCATCATCTTTCACTCTTTCCTCCAGCTCTCCAACATTTGTCGTGACATTGAACGCTGATTTGAGAACCGTGAAGTTAACCCCATTCATCTCACCAATACTACCTACCTGAGACTGGCTGGAAATGTCTTGGACTTGTTCCTCACTTGCCTGTTGTGCATCATTCAAGCTCTCATTCACTTGTGCAAGGGAGGATGCTATTTCACTGAGGAACAGAATGGTGTTCTGGAGGTCAGCACAGTTCTCTTCAAACCTCTGTTGATTTGAACTTACTGATTCCACCTCCTGCCGCTTGGACCTTGAACGAGAGTTGCCAGACCTTGTTTGTCTCATCTGAAATGACTCAGAGACCATTTCTTCCGCAATATTGTCAAACAATTCAACCTGATATCGGGTTGAGAAATCAAAATCTACCATCTTCTCAAAAACTTGGCCAGTGCGTGGTGTCATATACGTAATGAGAATTGGAAATTGTGAAGGAGACTCAACTTCAATCGTGATATTGAAAGTAACATTCACAACTCTCAGTGTATCAACTGAAGGTATGCGCTGCTTGTAAAGTTCCAAGAGTTGTTGTCCAATTTCATCTCGAGATAAAGTCATTTGATAGCTCTCGTCAGCCAAGTCACGAGCTAGCCGTGCACCCTGGTATGCTAGTAAAAGCTGGTTGAACATTTGCTGAGAACTTTCGAGGCGAACTTGAGCAACTGAAGCAGCCGATCTTGCCAAGGATAAGTTCATCCGTGCTTCATTCAGTATCTGAAAAGGTTCCACAATATTTTGTCTGGCCTGTCCCAAGTTTTCAAAGGCAACTTGTCGTGCTACTCGGCATGCAGCATTGTCAGCAATACATGAGTTATCAGGTCTTCTTATGGCACAGTCACTTAGTTCACAAACTGTGGTGGGGATGGTTCCGTTGTGAACATGTACGGTGCAGTTTCGGTATTTCTCCACTGGTACCTGAATGTCGCCCCAGTAGAATACTGGTACGCGTACCACTACTGAAACACACTGTCCGGAACAGACCTCAACTTGTGGTGGAAATTGGCATTTTACATTACAGCCGTAGAGTTCACTGAGTTTGCGACACACAAGCATCCACCTCCACACTCTCCTGTCCACAAAGAATGGTGCTACACGAACTCTTCTCGTCACATAATCAGTGTAGGGGCACCGTCCTGTTTCTTCGGTGTAAGTGTCAATGTAGGATGGTGTGCATATCCTGCCGCTCATACAAACATCTTCGCAGAATTGCTCCATGCACAAGTTGTTGACATCCTCCTCATACTGCTGGAGTTCCTCACTAGCATTATCAAATGCTTTCCGGGCTTCAATCACTGCATCGTTTGCTGCACTCACTTCTGACAGTCTGTCTTGGTATGTTGTATTGGCATCAACTAATTCCATTCTCCTCTCATTAAGTCGATCTTGGAACATTTGGAGATTCTGCTGTGAGGAATTTCGTGCAATATTTGCATAAAATAATTTTCTTCTAGCATTTAAAGCTGTATCCCTAAGCTGTCGATCAATGGATCTTGAAAGAAGTTCATAGAAGCTGCCAGTTCCATTCCTCATGACCCCAGATATTGAAAAGGACAGTCTGTCCCAAGAAGAGTAATTTGCAGGAGCCAAAACCATCAAGTAGGCTGAATATCGACCAAAGATTGTGGCATTTGCTGCAAATTGCAGGTTGTTATTCACAATGTCAACAGCAGTGAAGAAGTTTGTATCAAGAAAGGAAACAGCTACCCTGCTCAGCTTGGCTGCAAATGCACTGTCATCTCTACCGAATGCAAGCAAAAGTGCTGCTGAACGGTCACTTTGATAGAGGGTGAGAAAATTTCCAAGGGGAAGCCTGTCTCTTTTGAGGGTAGAGAAAATCAAAAGGGAAGGGTCCACTACTTCTGGCATGTTATCTTGCAAGCAGAGCTGTTCAAAGTTCCCAGTGCCAGAGAAGTAGAGCCTGTGATTCATACCTGTGAATGTCAGCCTCCCGAGGTTGAGATGTGGGCATCCAGTATGCAGACTAAAACCTTGGAGCTGAAGATCACGATCAAGATTCATGAAGACATCCACCAGGCAGTCTGTCGTCTCCTCAGCAAATGGTAAGAGTTCGGAAAAGAATTGCTGGCCAGGACGCTGGGTATGTATGAGCTTGGTTGAAATCCCAGAAGCTTCATAGTCTTCTTGTGAGCAATCTGTGCTACCTGAAGGAGAAATGTAAGTTTAGCCTTATCGACATAAAGGATAAAGATGCCGCTGAGAAACTGATTTGTAGGCAGTGCAAATAATATTTTTGGGGGTAGAGCTCCAGCCAGTCAAAATGGAATTTAGTTCACTTTCACTTAATAATTGGTCAATTAAGTACGGCTTAGAGTGCATAGGTGCATATGCAGTTAAAGTTTGCCCCCAACATACCATAGTACCCTCAGTTTTATATGATGACCATGGAACATATACCAATTGTACCTGAAATGTTTAGGAGAGATTTGGTGGTACTGTTGCCAGTCAAAAGCAACCTCCTGCTCTCCCCAGCAATTGTAGTGTTGACACTCAAGTCCATTCTTCCTATGAGAACACCATCTTGATCCTACATTGGCACATTGAGGTACAGTTACTAATTATATACACCACTGATACATTGCCTAGTGGAACAAAAATGAATCTCGCTAACCTGGTAAAGGTAGTATAACTTTCCAATGAAATTCATGCTAACGTGAAGTTGTCCACTCCTAAATGGCATTCTTGATTCTGTATTCACTGTCACATCAGATTGTGGTAGTTCTGGCTGGAAAAATGAGGTTCCATTCCAGTACAAGCTTGTAATGGAATCAACAGCCATTCTTGCCTTAGAAAGTGTGACACTGTGAACCATAATGTCCCAGCCACGATTGACCGAGTATTCTCTCAGGAACTGCGACACTAGTAGTTCTCGTGTTGGCCCAGAAAGGTCTACGTGTATGGGGGATAGCTGTCCTTGGCAAAGGTCAACAGCAAAACAGATTGGGTCACTAGCTCCAGGAGAGGAAGCGGATTGAGGCTCAATGTATGTCACATTCTCTCCGTCAATCAAAGCAGATATTGTTCGTCCATATCTGAGAACAGAATACAGGGTTTGGCTAGACTGATCTACCTCTAGGTTTTGACATCCAGTCAGCAATGAGATATCTTCAGGCTTCACCAGTTCAGTAGTAGTTTCATAAGGCTCAAAAACATTTGAAATTGGACCTGGGATTTCGTCATCAATAAAGATGTCCAACCACGCCGGGAATAGAACTGGCCTTACACGTTCTAGGTATGTGAAAGCTAGGGACCGGTTTTGCAAGAACAGTTGAGTATCCGTTGTTGTGAAACTGTAGTGGTAGCATTCTGGGTTATTCTCATTCTCTCTACAAGCCTTGCAGTCATCCGCTGGGTCCTGTGATAGTTCAACACGACGAACAGACCTTTCCATACCTGTCCCAACTGAAGAACTGTGCACTTCTATCCCAGCAATAGAAAGTGGTAGGCTGAAGTTGTTGTTCGCAGCAAATACAACTCCACCCGTTGACACAACACTGTCTGATTTAGAAGTCCATTCACAAGCAGACTTAATCATTATCCGGTTTGACAAAGATGACATTGGACATAGGAAGGAAATATCTTTAGGTGTGCAGCAACTTTCCTGCAGAAGTCCTGTAACAATCCCAAGCTCCTCAAAATAGTTAGAACCATCACCATCGCTGACAGGCTCAGTAACAAACACAGGAGAAACTACGGGTGGCATAACATTGCTTGCATCTTGCCCAGTCAGATTGTACTGGATCACGAAGAAACCTGGAGCAGTTCCCTTCACAACAAAGGTGGCACTTTTATTGGTTGGAGTAAATTGAAATTCTCTCGGTGAAATCTGTAAATGGTCTCCTCCGTACGCCCTGATCATGAGTCCTTGCTCTGCAGGGGCTGACAACACTAGTGCCTCCGACCGCATACCCACAGTCAAGGTTGGGATCATGGGGGTGGAGACAATTCCAGTGTTGCAAGTTGGTCCAGTGAACCCAGTGCCTTCACAGTCGCAAGTGAACGGTACAGGTTCGCTAGGTGAACATGCACCATTGTGTTTGCAGGTATCCAGCTGACAGACGTTGCTCTCTGGAAAATGAGCAGTAAACTCAGAGGTAAGTACCATAGCCTACACAGCATAAAGAATATGCAAGAATTTTGTAAATTTGCTCACCTTCGCACACAGGTGCTTTTGTCCATTGAAGCTGGTCAGTTCCATCGGACAAACTGCAAAATCGTTCACCAGGCCCTTCTCTCTTGTAGCCATACTCACACTGAATACCGCAGGATGTTGCGTACTCGTTTGTGCAAGGCAGCCGGACAAATCCATGGTCAGGGGGTTCGAGAGATGGGCACTGCCTAGGCCTGCAGGTTGCAGGACGGCCAGACCATCGCATTGAGGGGAAGCAAACTCGAAATCTGGTTCCAACTAGGGTGTATCCTTTGTCGCACATGAAGCTACACTGTCCTCCAGTTGTTCGCCGGTTACACATAATGGAGCCATTTTGAGGAGCCTCGAGTGCAGGGCATCTAAGAGCTGAATAGGATAGATTTTGATCAGAGCCAAATTGAGCTATAAAGCAAACAAGACTGTGCACCAACTTCATACTAAACAGTGCTCCTGGTAGGATTGCTCAGCATGAAAGCCACAAAAAAATTCTGTAGTAATAATGATGACTGCAGGCTTAAAACGCTCTTGCTGCAAGTGTTTCTAGATTCCGTAAAGCAGAACTGTGTGCTTAAATCACCCTCGCAAGCTGGTTTATAAGCCCCGACACCCAAGGGCGCACAGCACCTGATAATGAGTTATGAACTGGGTGATTTATAGCTTTTGCTAGGTGGTTACTTATATTTAGCCACTCTTCACAGCCGATATAGTCACAATTCACACTTGATATGGCTGAATCAGCTCTTCCAAGCGCATGTTACCCATTTATAAGTCTTCTATAATCTTAGCAACCACCTAGCAATGGGCTACATGTAATACTTTAGGTACCAGTTTACAGTGCATTACGTTATAGTTATATCACGCCTAGGAGGGATGTATCCGGTTTACAGTCACGAGCACGAGGGCGCGAAGCGCCCGAGTGCGAGTGACTGTAAACCGGATACATCCCGACTAGGCGTGATCTAACTGGCTTATCTCACGTTGATTACTGTCGCTACGTCATACTGCAGCACGGTTGCTACGGAGTCTCCTTGGTAACGGCTTGCGTCACACTGCAGCACGGTTTAGTCTGGCTTCAGTTCATTGTGTGTTAGCTAGCTAGCTGGCTGTATAGTAGTTGATGTCGTCGTTGAGAAGCAAGTAGCTAGTTGTTCGCGCGATTCTCGAGGAGTATTGGGCCTATATTCAGTGACGGATGGCGTGACAGCAAGTGATTTCGAAAACAGGACGACTCCCACGTTGGAATTACGAAGAAGGGCCGTCTTCGATGTTAGTCAAAGCGGTTTAAACGTAGAAGGAAAGCGGAGAGAGAAGCCTAGTGCTCCCGTAAATGCAAAGGGACTGAAGACAAAATGACTGAACGTGAGGTGAGCTGTAAGGATCTAACTCCGTTAGTTTCTGGTCTCCGTGGTTGGTTCTGGCCGCGCGAGAGTGTGCTTACAGCATGTAGCAAAGCGATAGTAGCCGAAAGCTCTGTGCCGACCGTCTATCTATCGCATAGACATAGCGCTAGTAGCCCAAAGCTCTGTGCCGACCGTCCATCTATCGCATAGACCCATAGCGCTTACGCGCGAATACCTAGCTACTTCTCAACTGTTGATGTAGACTACAGACACATTCTCTGTGTGAAATACAGTGACTTTTGACGTTCACAATGCTACGACCAAGCGGTTGAACAAACCGTGAACAGTGGGGCTTCCCAGGGCATGTATCAAACATCAAAGGGATATACATGCCCTGGTCCAGGGCATGTATCAAACATCAAAGGGAAATACATCACCCCTGTTGCTGTAGCACGTATACAGTGACTACCGGCACGTGTGATCCGCCCACGCAACGTGAGATAAAGGGTTTTAGTGCACAAGCTATAGGGCAATATAGTTAACGGTCGAGGGCGAGATAATGCACGAGCCAAAGGCAAGTGCATTATCCGCCCGAGACCGTAAACGATATTGCCCGAGTGCACTAACTAACTCCGTAATGCGCATGAACTGGTATCTAAAGTACTTAGTGTTACTCACTTGCCCGAAACAGCCGTTGGTCTTTGAAAAGCATGCATTATCTAGATAATGCACACATTAGTGTCCGGTCATGTAAATGACTCCGAGGTGTCTGATTTGTTCAGAGTAGCACTAAGCAAAGTTAAATACTGTAGAGTACATACTCCAAGCGTATTTAGCACCCACACCCCTCTGCATTTTGAGGTACAAGCGCATAATTATGTGCTGAAATAGTTCAAGTAATGTACAATGCACTTATTACATGGAGGAGGAAGGAGAGAAAGGTTATGCTGTGAGTTGCATACTAGTCGGATATGAACTTGACTGTCAGAGTGTTAGTGGTGCATGAATGGCTGCTTACGTTCACAACTGCGTCCATCTCTGTGTAACATGTACCCTTGAGAACACATGCACTCGTAGCTACCAGGTGTGTTGATGCAGGTCTGCCCACAGTCGTCACGGTTCTCTCCACACTCATTAATATCTGTTGATGTGAACAGTGCATGGAACAGGGGTCAGATAACATTCAAGTACTACTGACACACTGGGTCCTTCAAGTGCAAGAGAAACCGATATCAGACCATGCTAAACTCTTCCATTAATCTTCCATCAACCCCCTAGCTCTTCCATTAACCCCCTAGTTCTTCCATTAACCCCCTAGTTCTTCCATTAACCCCCTAGTAGTTCCATCCACCCAGTAGTTCTTCCACTAACCCCTTAATTGTTCCATCAACCCCTAGTTGGTAAGTTCGACTTGTTTAAATGCCCTGTGCTAAATGTATTCTAGAATATCTGCAGTACAATTCAATTATGTACATTAGTCTGTGAGTTTTACAAAACGCAGCTTGAAGTTTATCTTTAGGTTAGTTATAAGCTTAAGCTATTACTTCCCAATGAAGACGCAGACACAGCTAGGGTGGAACCACCAAGTCCTTCCTTCATCTCCAGTTGCCACGGACAATGTGTTATCTCACTGCCAATCTTTGATAGGTAGTACCAGGTACTGTCTCTTGGTGCTTGACCAATGTTGTTGCTGTTCTTCCAGGTAGTTATCCAGTCTAGAGAAGACTGTACCGTACCTTAATACGCTCCCTTATTTTACACACTACTTTGAATTAAGAAGGGACTGTTATACTAAAAAACTCATTTCATCTCAACTATACATCCCCACAAGTGTGAGGACGTAGCAAGATCAAAAACAACCTTGCGTTTGAGCCAAGTGATAGTGCACCTCTACCCTTCATTGCGATGTGTGTGGATACTGCATTGCAACTTCACACACACTGATTCACTTGGTAGCTGTACAGTCAATACTTCGGACAAGTTGCATGCCTGGTTCTTGCTATCACACTCCATACCAGTGCAGATTCTCTGGTCTTGCTCGGAATGTCGATATCCATTTTGGCATGAACAATTGAAAGATCCAATGGTGTTGTCACAGTTCTGACTGCACCCAGATATGCCCTCACTGCACTCATCAATATCTACGATGGGAAAAAGCGTCAACATTACTGCAGCTTTAACTACAGCAAAATCACACAATTAGTATAGGTATAATCACATGGGTTCGAGTGTGATTTGGGAATAATTGCACGAGCAACAGGCAATGTAATATACTTATAGAGTTGCCATACCTTTACTCCCATAGAAAAGTGTGCAAAGTTATTGCACAATTATTGTAGTCTGAGGGCCATCAGAAATTGCACACTTACTTACTAAGCGGCCACGATGCATGCCAACCAATCAGGTAAATCTCCACCCTAGTAACGAGCGTACGTATCATGGCTAAGCCTCATTTTCATTAGCAACGGTTGAAAATGGCTGCTGTGTGAGCGCTCACGTTGTTTACTGCTAGGACTGTTTTACTGTACCCGAGCAGAAGAATGCTGTGGGAACCTAATGAAAGCATGGCAAAAGTGATGTCACAGAAACGGTGGTGCTAGTCAGTGTGCCGTACTAGTGCTGTAGGCTGTAGGCTAGCTCTGCATGGCTGTTATGCGCACATAGCCTGGAACCTAGGATGTCAGTTGCAATGCCGCGCATCCATACTATAGCTTCTGCTTCATCACACAACAGGTCAGTACTTTGTGGCCAGGGCATGGCTTATTGCTGAAGTCGCTTCCCACTGTGTATACCCAGGCGCCTAGCAGGAAGTACTATATGATATGATTAGTATTGATTCTCCTGCCATTTGGGAATAGTTGCACTCACAACAGGCATAAATTGTACTCGCTGTCACTCGTGCAATTCATTTATCACCTTACCTTGACAAGTAGCATAGGTGGACTTGTCCAATCTAAAGCCCAGGTAGTCAGCACAGGAACATCGAAACCCTCCCACCAAGTTGATACACTTTGCAGGAGCAGGCTCATCTGTCGAGCAGTTGTGAGATCCTCTTTCACATTCATTGATATCTGAAAGTCAAAAAGTAGCCACATGGTATGTTCCTTACACATGATGCAACCATTCACTATAAATACGACGTGGATATTTGATATTTACAGTTCTGCTTATATGGTTGTAGCATGTTTCCAGGAATTAGGGTTGAGTTCCAGCCTCATTCCGAGGCCGCGTGGCCTGGGAATGAGGCTGGGTTGAGTTCATACATACCATTCACCCAAATAATTGGGAGCACTGGTGTGCTCAATGGCTACTGGCATTTGCTCGCAGCAATCATTGCCATTCTGATGTTGCTGCACATGGAAACAGCTGACCTGACCTCTCTCCAGAGGGATGCTATGTAGACTTCAGAAACAAAGGGATAATTTGAGACTAACAAATGGAATTGCTCGTAGCCAAAATGGAAAACCTTGCTTTAGGTGACTGATTCTTCCACAAAGTATCAGCACGTGCACTTCATTGTGGCTTTCTGTGGTGGAATGTTTCACACTTAAACGTCTTCATTCATTGTGATCATGTATGTGGAAACCGGTTCTTCATACAGCACTCAGAATAGGTCTCCCTCAAGCTAGCTCATCCCCATGGTGATTATCATCTCCCCAGGCCATACCAATGCACTGCCGCCCATCTTCATCCAGCTCATATCCCTGATCACACATGCAGGTGAAGGAACCGTCCGTGTTATCACAGAATCTACTACATCCTCCATTTGCTTGAGTGCACTCATCAATGTCTAAAGTGAGGAATGATGGCATATGGTCATTTTTCGGACTGAAGATGCTGCGAACAGATTTGATGTACCTTCACAATCTGCATACGTGGTGTCATTCAGCATGTATCCTGTATTACATGAACACCTGAATCCTCCTTCAAAGTTTACACATTGAGCTGGGGCAGAGCAGTTGTGAGATCTTGCTTGACACTCATCAATATCTGCAAGAAGTAGTTTGAAAACTGATCAATGTTCTCTGTGAAATAACATACGCTAATCCATTGTAAAGCTTAACTGTGCAATGAATAATAGAAATGTCCTTGGAGTAAGTTAATGGCTGGTTCACTGCATGCTCACGATCAAGTCAAACACTTCAGCTACGTACCGACTGTGACCACATACAATGTGTGGAGCTGCGTGTTCTGTGGTTGATGGTCGACGTCACTACAATAACTAGATTGTGTCCACAGAACAAAAATGCTTCTATCTCAGCAAACATTCATACTGGCACCTATCATGCATGCTCGGAATAAACTATTATTGACTTTAAGAGGTGGTGCCAAAATGATAGGAAATACCAGCTGAAACAATAATCATGGTGTCTTACAAGTACATAAATGCTACATAATTGGTTCTGTCTGCCTAACATGTCTGCCATACATAAGTTAACAGGCAATTTAGAGGCTATAAGACCTTCATTAATGGCATAAACAGCAAACAGTAGGAAAAAAACAGCTACTTTCTTCTTTGGTACCTTAGGGGTTTTCTGTAACTACAATTACCCTGGTATGTTACCTAACTACGTATGGATGCTACCCGAGTGCATGTATGGACTTTGCTTTTATAATTAAGTACCATTGCACATTTGCTGGCTGTCATCCAAGATGAAGCCTCCAGTACAGGAGCACGAATAGCTTCCAGGAAGGTTTGTACAGTTGTGATTGCATCCACCATTGTCCGATAGACATTCATTGATATCTGTAAAAAGCAAGATACTGGTTGGCATACAATTATGAGCACAAGATGTAACTGAGAGTGCTTACCTATAGTGCAGATACTCCCAGTCCATCCAGCACTGCACACACACTGTCCTGGGGTTGAGCACATCCCATTTACACAAGGAGGATTGCAGTCTTCTGCGCAGGCAATATAATGGTAATGTGAAAGTTTTGAGAGGAAATAATTAAATCCTCCTATGGAAGTTACGGAATTAGCACTATGTGTTAATAATTAAGGAGCTCTTATAACACCATGCAACACTACAATAAGTTTGTGTACACTATACATTAGCCTTCACTGGTTAATGTATAGTGTAATATGAAATGTGGCGCAGCTTCTATTCCTCTTTTGCCTAAACCTCAATATATGTATATGTATACATAGCAGCTGATATAATTATGTATTTCACAAATTTTAAGCAGTGATCTCTGTTGCTACGGAATAATTTTCATTCCTCTTTGACTGCATCCCAACATCTACTGGAAACTCTTCTTTGTTGCCTACTAACTAACATGCTGAATGGGGTTTCTCACCATCGTCATCATCATCAATGATTTCCACTCTGGCTGTGTTGTTTTCTAGTCTAACTGCACCAGATGTGCTGAGGGTCACCAGAAACACCTCCGTCAGTTCCTGAATTGTGTCATCGATGATTGGAATGCTGACACATTCTACAGAGCCAGATCGTAATGTCCTTCTCTGATTGATGCTAATATAATCACTTCCACCTAAAATGTAGTACAATTCAGTATGAAATGGAGTGTACATTGGGATCCATTACAGATTTTAGTTTGATATTTCTGTGGCTACAAAAGACAATTATTGTTACAGTAGAAAAACAAACCTGTGGCAGATATAGCTTGTGTTGATATGGTAGCAGTGGCTGATGCACTTTCAGTTCCTCGGAGACCCAAAACACAAACTTTCACAAACCCATCACTTTCAGCAATAGAATAAGTAGATGAATTGAGGCTGAGAGTTAGCCCTGAAATATAAGAGATACATATGGTGCTTATATTTCGTGGGTCTAAATTTTTGTGAATTTGCAGAAAAAGCGCCACACCCACACAATGGGTGTGATGTATTCTGTGACTCTCTTCCCCACTTCGACGTTCTCAAAGTTCGTTTTCAGATACCTGGGTGTTCCCTGACCTTCACCGTGCCGGATCGAGCTGGCAGCTTCAGCAATGGCAGATATCGCACATGATGGTACCTCTCCATGTGGACCCGGAAGCTTACACTTCGACTACTGTCCATCCTCACTGTTGAAGTACACAAACAGAGCCATCAAGCTAGCCGTCGTGCGCATACGTTGGAATACTGTCCACATAGCTGTAGGCGCACGACACGTGTGAAAATTTTCGTTGAAATAATTTCGCGAATGACCTGTAATTCGCGAAATTCGTGAAAATTTAGACCGCGAAATGTAAGCGCTATACAGTATGTCAGTTCATTGAGACACAAGATTTCTACTTTTATGACAATTACAGATTGAAGACCAGGCGGGCCGATAACAGGAACACATAGTATGCAATCAAACCTTGCCGCTTACACTACCAGCTGCCTCACACTTGCAGTAAACATGCAAGGCAAAGGAAGCCTAGATCTGGAAGAGGTAGGAATGGCTTAATGTAGAGGATGAATTATACCTAGCTATGTGAAATGATAATGCACTACTTACGGTCATTGTCAGTAATGTAGATGTAGCAGGAACTATACTGTACTGAGAATGATCGAGCAGTCAATCGCACACGCAGATACTCCTGACTCTCCACAACTGAATCATCCAGAATCTCAATTGCGACGCACCTTCTTTCTCCAGAATTAACCTCAAATGTCTGGGTAGCTCCTCTGTAGTCACTTCCATCTGTAATTTTTATGCAGGATTTACTTGTGGTTTGTTCGGTAACAAGATATGGTAATGCTGAGAATTAGGAGACAGCAATTAAGAGTGCACATGCATGTACTTTCTTGTTCACAAGGATTCATTACCTAGCTGCCACACTCTCCCAAGAATAGAACATTTTAGCGCTTTCAGTGAGTGATGTGGTATACATCATAAACGTATGCCCAGAGGTTGCAGGTTTAGGTTGGATACATGATACAAGACTAAGGTTCCAGGATTAGGGCTGTGGCAATATGAATCTTTACTGTCTTAAAGATATTTGATATCTATTATTGACAATCACATGTGACATTTAGTTTGCATAAAAACCTTGAGGTTTCTTGTGAAGAACACGCTAACCACTGCCACTAAGGTGTGTTCTTTATTGACTAGTCATGTCAATTCTGGAAAAGGACACGTTAAGGTTACGGGATACTTGTGCGCGCGCCGTCCGAAATGTATAGGGAAATGCATACTTAAGCTCGCTAACCAAAAATCTCGAGTACGAAGAGCGTGAGCAACTTGATTCTGGCGGTGGAGGTGCGCTGTCACAAGGTGCAGGGCATGACGGAAGCTTTTTTTGATAGCATAATCCTTGGCAAACTTATTATGCTGTGTCGCTCGAGAAAAGCGGTAAATACGGCTTTTTGGTGAACTGAACTGCTCGTTTTTGCACGGCTATACAGCGTATCCGTAAAAGCTTCCGTCATGCCCTGCATCTTGTGACAGCACACCTCCACCGCCAGAATCAAGTTGCTCACGCTCTTCGTAGTCGAGATTTTTGGTTAGCGAGCTTAAGTATGCATTTCCCAATACATTTCGCACGGCGCGCGCACGAGTATCCCGTAACCTTAATGTTGTCACATTTGTAGTAGTTCCCATACTGTGTGATAATATCATTATTTTGTCCATAATTTGTTATCGTGCTAATAGCTTCTCACATTATCACCCAGGCCTATCCTGGATATCCAAATGTAATGAACGTGTGGTTAATTAATTGGGTGTGACTTCCTAGCTTTACAACTTTTGTGGATCTTGCTCAGGCTCACCGCAGTAAGCAAGATTCACACACTATGAAGTACAAGAGAAGTACCATTGGATGCTGAGGAGATCAGCTGCACAAGTGCTAGGGCACATGCACTGCGTGCAGTCATCATACGATCACGTTACAAGGATTTCTCGACTTCAAACATTGCAGATAGTTAGGACATTCAGTACACAAATCGTATTCATCGAGACGTACCTAGCCGATAGTGGTGCCAGAGATCATAGTGAAAGCCCAAGGGGGTCTATGATGAGAGACATGCAGAAATGATGGAAGTCGAAAGTGGAAGTTACCGAGGTCAAACTGTCTCCCTTTCAGCACATAATACTTCACAGAAAGAGCCTACTATCGCTATTCAGCTGTCTCCTGCACTGCAACAGGTACCTCACTTTCACTCGCGGTAACAGTGCACACCCTACACTGAACGAAAAAGAAGACTTTTAAATATTGTGGCCATCATGAACATGTCTTCACTATGGCAGGACAGCAGCAGTCTCCATTAGGTGCATGCATACAGGAAGTCACACCCATTTAAGGTTACGGGATACTCATGCGCGCGCCATGCGAAATGTATTGGGAAAAGTATACTTAAGCTCGCTAACCAAGAATCTCTGGTACGAACAGCATGAGCAACTTGATTCTGGAGGTGGAGATACGCTGTCACAAGGTGCAGGGCATGACGGAAGCTTTTACCGATACGCTGTATAGCCTTGCAAAAACGAGCAGTTCAGTTCACTAAAAAGCCGTATTTACCGCTTTTCTTGAGCGAGACAGCAGATAAATTTGCCAGGGATTATGCTGTCAAAAAAAGCTTCCGTCATGCCCTGCACCTTGTGACAGCATACCTCCACCGCCAGAATCAAGTTGCTCACGCTCTTCGTACCAGAGATTTTTGGTTAGCGAGCTTAGGTATAGATTTCCCAATACATTTCACACGGCGCGCGCACGAGTATCCCGTAACCTTAATTGCCCTAATACAGGAAGTTATGCTGCATGGATACCCAGCACGTTCTCAACCATTGCCGCCACAATGCATCGAATGAGGGCAGTAACTCATCTTCAAACTGAATTCTACTCCGCACTCTTTCTCTATGAACATCTTATGCTGCTGCATGGGTCCTAGGTCACTGTGAAAATGACATGTGCACGAGGCGTGTTCGCAATGAACTCTGGAATTGGATGTTTCTTAAAGTACAATGTACCAATGAGCCTAACCAATGACAGGAACCCATTATCCAGTCTACCTGGGGCAGTGTCAGCTAGTGTGCCTGGAATATCCTGAGTACAAGTAATAAACCAAGCATTCTTATTGTGGCCTTTCCAAACCCAGCAAAGATGGCCATATATACCCTACTGTAGATGAACAATGTCTGCAGTACACCTGAGGCTAAGGCTGGGAAAGCTATCATCTGTGAGCTAGTACCCATACAGATATGGTAGGATCTTGTACCGTACTAAGTGTGATCCCTTTTGGTTCCCAAGCTCCTTTCCCACATTAAACTTGGGCAGTGGTGGCACATTACCGCTGTGCAGGTGTTCAGAGTACAAGTACAACAATCAACAGACAACATGTGCTCTCCAAGAAAGATGGCTGTACGCAGCAATGTAACTTCACTATGATTTGCGACATCACTACGCTGCTGGAACCTATCCTGGAGCTCATCGACCAGTGCATGTACAATACTTGCAGGAGAACGGAGGTCCTCATCACACTGCTCAGTACAACAGATTGTAACAAAACAAAGACTGTCAGCAGTTAGAAATACCCATCAAAGTTTCCCGCAACAAACATTTTCAGGTTGGGGGACAGATTTGAAGGGCCACCACACCTCCCTGTCAACACAGTGCCTGCGTTTATCATACTCTGGAACACTTTCAGGGTGACAGTGTGTGTACACAGTGTGATAATCATACTCTGGAACACTTTCAGGGTGACAGTGTGTGTACACAGTGTGATAATCATACTCTGGAACACTTTCAGGTTGACAGTGTGTGTACACAGTGTGATAATGCTGTGTACAGACAGCACTGGTTGCCACACAAATGATATCAAAGGAAGCGGACACACACGTTCAGCTATTGCATTGCACCCAGGTACACAGCAATGAGGCTTTAGTTTCTGCTCCTCTCTCTTTACCCATCTAGGGATAAACTCCTCTTTGCACTTTCCATCAAATCCTCTCTTAAGGCTAAGATCATCCGCCCTGCACACACACGATTCCAGAGGGATAGCAAAGTGCTGCTGAAGGAACTGCTATAACTTACGTTTCCACTGTCCGGTGTACACTTTTCAGAGGCTCATGGCACAGAGCATAGCGAGTCTGACCACCCAGACAGGCAGAACAGTATGTTTACAGCCATGATTCTCGCCACGTGGTTGGAATTTTTGGTCTGCATTCCATGCAAATAACTCAGAAACTGCCTTTCAATCTGATCCTGTTACTACATATTGTATAGTCCTATTCCTGCTCTTTCAAACGGTACCAGTTTTGTGCTGCTCAGGGGGGGGGGGGGGGGGGGGGGGGGGGGGGGGGGGGGGGGGGGGGGGGGGGGGGGAACAAAAATGTGCAAAGAAAATGTGCACCAATTTATACGAGGCCGATTGAACCATCCGGCCACAACAGCTTCTCCAGGCCAAGCAGTTAGAGGCTATGACTTGATACGTGGGTTGTGGATAGTAAAGGCATAGATCTATAAAACCACTGGCAAACCAGGCACATACCATTCGTGGATACATCCCATGCAAACTCACCGGAAGTCGTGGTGCCACAAATTAAACATTGGAATGCGCTTGCATTTCGACTTCCTTTTTCCCTGTATACTTGTCACTAGCAAAACGATTGAATAAGTAGGAAAAGAAAGTACGTAGGGATGACAGTTCAGTATGCAACCCCCACCCTATACATATCTTTTTGTATAATGAAAAGGATATGTAGGGGGTTGTACTACAGTGAACCCTTTCAAGTGATCATCCCTACCTTTCCCCCTTCCTTTTGCTGTTCTGCTATCGTATGTCCGTAGGTCTAAGCATAGGTCAAATGCCTTGTGACAATTCGAAGTAGTGAAAAAGCAATGGGGTCATGCACTGCTCAGTGCAAAATGTTGCTGTTTTGTGAGAAGCTGTCTTGAGAGAGTCATGCAATTTCGAATTAGTACTCTACCCACCCTGCCAAGTACGCACACACACACCATGGCAATGGCTTTTTCACTCATGAATGTATTCAGAGAACTTACTCAAAGCACTCCTGTCATATACAACAAATGTAGCACTGGTTCTTAGGTCTTCTCCTCCAAAATGCATGCAGACTTGCACTGATCCATCTCCTTCATCCACAGTGATAGAAGTCTGTTCAAGAGTGGGAGCTATACAGATAGAAAATAGATAATTATTTCAACTTTACATGAAAGGTGACACATTGTGGAGAGTGGAGACTTCATTTATGAAGATTGTGCATGTTTGCGCATCACAGGAGAACGAAAGATGTAAAAAGCATGGGTAAGCAATTCTAGGTACACAGCAATATTTCATGTGTACCACAGCAATATAAACAGCTACTGTGCATGTCTGCTGTGATGGGCTCCCGTACAGCGTATATGTGCACTGATAAAATGGGAGCATCACTTGCTGTGTTATAGCTGAAGACACATGAAGAACCTTCAACGTGATATTCAAAGTGAACCAGTTACAGGGGCGGCGGAACAGGTCCGGCAGACCCGGCAACTGCCGGACCAATGTTTTGACAAACCAAGGTATACTTGCACTGAGCGTCCTCCTCTGTGGATACATGTAGCTACGTACTGGGGACCAGGCTCGAGGGAAAGTCTGTTTATGAATCCAACGTTAACGTGTCTGGAGGACATATTATCCGGGTGCTTGTTGAGTACGATGGTTAGCTTTGCGAACAACAAACTGGTTACGTGCTAACTACCACGTGCGATTTAGAAAGGGGTGGAGCCAGGAATTAAGCAGCGAATAAGGCGTGGACACCAGCGCAGCGTACATTTCCTTTCTACGCCGAGCCTCAGAGTGAGACGGTCACGGATTGCACGGAAACGAGAGAGCAGTGGCAGTGCAGTGCAAAGCACGAAGGTGCTACGAGAGCCCATCCAGGCAACTGAAAAATGACCCTGAAAATGTTTTTCGCCCTTCGCGCGGTATACAGATCGGCGCTACGCGCCTCTACACACTGCCTTCGGCAGTGAACATTTTGCCCTACCAATCACAAATTGCTTCCGCCGCCTCTGAGTTAGCATAAGCAGCCGTTTATCGACCACCATCTATTATTGACCACTTATGCATACAGAAATAATATTATGATGTGAGTATACGAAGATTTTGTAACGTGCACGGTCAGATGAACTGGTGCGAAACTTCCGGCTAGCCATGGGCTCCTAGTATAGAGTTGCATCCATGCTGAAACTTGGCCAGCAAAAGCTTTTGGTGCGGAGAAAGTGTACCGTGTCTGTTCCTGCCATCCTGTGTCTACACAAGCTAGACTAGACTAGTCCTTTTGTGCAACCTTATCTCTTCGTTTGAGAGATAAAATTATATTCACACTTGGCCACCTGCTAAGCGCAGTAGTGGAGCAACCGACAGATGGAAGAAGCAATGAAAGCGGTACAAAAGGGTGACATTGAAGCTGCAAGAGAGTATGGGGTTCCCCGAACTACCCTAAAAGATCAGGTTAGTGGTAGGGTTAAGCACGGTAGTACCAAGTCTGGTCCTCAGCCCTATTTGAGTGTCGATGAAGAGACAAAGCAATTTCAATTGCAGATGACACTCCACATCACATGTATCTCCCCTGTTGCGACTCCGCAAAGCTCTTCCGCTAGTACCACTTCTTACCAAGTCTTGCCTGCTTCCAGCTGAGTCACTCTTCCTGGTGCTACTTCAAACCCAGTCACTTCAAACAGTTTAAAAGCCAATCATATTGGTGATCGTTCATCAAAAACTATCATGGGTGTATCAAATTCAGTTTTGGCAGCACTTGAAGAAAAAGAGAGAAATAAACGACAAGCCATAGAAGAGAAGGAGAAAGAAAGATAGAAAGGGAGCAGAAGAATTAAGAAGCAGGGAGAAGAACAGTTGAACTAAAGGCAGAAGAAAAGGCAAGATAAGCTGCAGAGAAAGCCGTGGAGAAAGCCAAAAAGGCGACTAAGCGTGAGCGTGCCAAGCGTGACAAACAGAGCAAAGCAAATCAGCCAGTGCAAAACAAAGCTTTCATCACTATCACCTGAAGAGTTGAGACAAGTGAACCTTTTTTGGAACAAATCAGGCCTGTAGCCAGCCTTGTACAGAGTTTGGTCTGAGTAGCAGCAGCTGAGACACTATGCAAAATTAAACAGGGAAACATTTTTGCCATCATTTTTAGTCATCAGCAAGGGCTGACTTGGCACTGCACTGCCACTGCTTTCTGCTTCCGTGGGCAATGGCCTTTCTTTTGCATGATACCTGCCATGGCTTGTAGCTATATGCATTTGCAGTTACGTGTAGTCATGTGATACTGATAATCCAGACTGCTCCACAAATTGTTCATTTATCTTTGTCAGTTATCATTTCATGTATGGTCTAATTATTGCACTCTTAGAAGTATTTTAGGTAGGTAGTTATGCACCCCATTCAAATACTTGTTGGCAGAATGTGATATAGGAACTAGTGAGTGGGAGGGGTGCTTAAATCCCTCACCTTCATAGTCATAAATATCAATACGGTCACAACCATGAAGAACCTTGGCACCAGTAGTAGTTGCTATAGCCAGGTAAGTATTAAACCGTTCAGTTCCTTCAACTTCCAAGTCATCCAAGATTTCAATATCCACACAGGTCTCTCCAGCTCTGAACAGCAACGACTGATTGGTGGCATTGTAGTCCAGGAATGCTACAAATATAAATTATAGACAAAGTCCAATTTAATGGATAACCACAGACATAATTATTCTAGCATAGCTACAGTTGAAAACTACATAGCACACAAAATTAATATTCAAGCAAATGAAACTATTTGTACAATTTTTTTAAAAAAGCTATAATATAGTTGTTGCTCACCCTAACCCTAACCCTAACCCTAACACCCAGCCAGAAGCATGTATCCTGATACTCCACCATGCAGTGAGCTTGAGACAAACCTGACTATATGTAGCTACCACTCACACACCTCTGGTTGTCCTATCCAGCAGAGTGAGATCAGCATTGACAGTTCCTCCTGAGCCCAGTAGTTGCATACAGAGTTTAGCTGGCTGGTCACCTTCAACAACACGATAATATGTTTGAGTACAGAACCGGGGCAGACCAAATTGACTTTCAGCTGTAAGCAGTGATACACCTGCAGGAGCTAATATAAACAAGATGATAACCACTGATGAGAGTGCATGGTATACAGTTTTTGCCACATCATTATTATTCGCTACAAGCAGATGCCAGGACAAGCCAATGCAAGCAAGCAGCTTGCAGTCATCTGCAGAAAATGTTTGCAGAGAAAGCCGACACTGCTATTGAGTTAACTTCAACTGAGTATAGAGAAAGCCGACACTGCCAATGGCTGAGCAATGATCAAGATGTATGGATAGAAAAACAGCAAAAAGTAGAGAACCAATTAAGGTAAGCATACAGTATACAACCCAACGCCATGTCTTTTCACATAATTATAATACATGGCTTTTTGTCTCTTAGCAGCAGGCACATGCGTGAGGTGAAATTTGTCATCTTGCAGAGCAGCAGAATAGCAACGCAGCAGTCTAGTCTATCAAGCTAGACCAATTTTCTCTCACTCAGGAAGTGAAAATTGGTCTAACTCAATAGACTAGCGGCAGTCTTACTCTTGGTATAAGGACAATTACATTTTCAGCACTAGCTGAAGAATTAGTGACCCAGGCATCTGCTCAAGCACTAAGTCAACCCTTCTCTAGATGAATGACAAAGTCAGCTCTCTGTCTAAAGATCTGTATGTGTTTTTTAGTTCAAGTTCAAGATTGTGTGATTCTATCATGATGGTTTTCACATGAAACAGTACACTGAGTAGTGCTTGAAACCACCCACTCAAGAACTATGGTTTCATTTGTGATTTGTACACATGCACACAAAGCAACCTTGAATTTTGAACTTAGCAATGAAACGTATCTTCACTCAAGGGCGTTGAAGTTGAAATCAGGTATGGAATGTTTTTGGACAGGGAGAGCTGGTTGTGTCATCCATCTAGAAAAGGATTGACTCAGTGCCTCAACAGACGGCTGGGTCAGTGATTCTGCAGGCAATGCTGCAAGTATAATACCTGAACCAAATGTCCCTCTACCGAGGGCAATACTGTTTTCCACTAAGGAAGCCTGCAGCATGTGAGGGCAAATCTCCGCTGTTCTGTGACTTCACCCCAAGCATGTGCCTGCTCCCAGCCAGGTGCGTCCAGGCATAGCCATGCTGTTTTCTCCTTTTGGGTGAACCCACCTATATATGTCCCTAAGCTGTCCCACCCGTTCTGCTCACACAGAAGCTATAGTATATCTCCCAAGGAGAAGGCATCTTGAAGCTGAAAGTCTCATGTTATGGATCTTAACTGTAAAACTTCATGCTTCTTACCCGTTTCATCTTCCACAACAATCACATAAGCATAATAATGTCTAGTGGATCTGGAGGTAGTGTAGAAGGCAATCTGCAGTCGTATGTAACCAAGTATGTTACTGTCCTGTAGGCCAAACATCATATCATCCCGCAGAGAGATATTCCAGCAAATCCTTCCTCCTGGTGTAATATCCAGCCATTCATCCAAGTGGTCTATGGGAAAGTAGTCATTAGCAACTCAAAATGACCATGTTTTCAGCTAAAGCCCTAATGTGGGGTGGGTTTATTTTCAAGGGTGAAAATATTATTTGGGAGATTACCATATACTCCGCTAATCTTTGCAATTATGTAGAGGACTTTAAACATTCATGCACTGTATATAGCCTCAATTCTTGTGTATAGAGCTTCAAGGCATGATGTTACAAATGCTGCAATGCCACTGCAATAATTATTTATTTCAAGAGTGTGAGTTTTACTTACAAAGGCTTATAACTCGATAGTAGTAATCAGATCGGGCACGAGCGATGCCTTGTGTTTGCCCTGACTGCAGACAGACCTCCACAGAATCATCACTTTCACTGGCATAGTAGTACCTTCTCTCCCATGAAATGACTGTACACAAAGACAATATTCTAGGCTAATTATTCTTAGGTAAGTGCCAACCAAACAGACATGTAGTTACACTCAGCTCGCAAACAGGACATGAAATCTCTTAAATTGCTACATACCCGGCCTTAGCTGAGTTACATACATGGGTCCAGTAGCCAAGTGTTTAAAGTTAGAGAATTTTACCATCACAGGGATTGTCAGAACAGCACTTGTGGTGAGGGTAGGTAAAGCACTCTCGATCACAGTAGCAGTGTCCTCCACCAGGTAGGTTCACACGACAGGCACCAAATGGACAACAGCGTGTAAATCCAGCAGCAATACAACCTGGAGACAGTTAATACTGTTCGTTTAACAAAGTACTTTGATCACTGTTAATTGCTGATTGACTGGTAATATTTCATTATCAGTATGTTAGGATTTCTGCATTGTGTACCTAGAGACATTAATACACATCAGTTTTTGTAATGCGCAAGCTCTGCGCAGCTTATCGGCGTGCGCACTATGAACGATGAATAAGATTATCTAGCACTAGTTTGGATTCTGCTGACCACCAAGTGTGAGTTTAACTATGCTAATTGAATTTGTAGCGCTTCAACTGGCCGCATGAAGCTTCAATTGACTGAACGAGCCGCATCGCTGCCATGTCAAAACAACCCGACTTACATCTGCCGTTTTACGGAGCAGAAGACAACGCAGCCAGTGTACTGGTTGGGTGTCTGCGGTTTCTACAGGGAATGAACTTTCTGGTTCTGGCTGGCTTTTGGCGAATACGTTTCCCTAGGGGGTTTTATTATCGTAAGTTCAATGGAGGTGTCGCAGATTATGACAATTTTTTATACATTTTGCCGTCCTTAACGAAAGTGGAGTGAGATACTCACTCGTTCCACCCGCAGTTATTGTCTGAAGTTGCTGCGTGCATAGTTTGGAGTCCCTCCTATTTGTCTTTCTGCTCCGTAAAAACGCAAATAGACATAAACGACACTGTCCGTGTTTACTTCCGGTTTATGTTTATGCCGTTGTCATGGAAACGTTAATTATAATTAAAACAGTACTTCAAGCATCAACTTTGTAATAACTACCACCCTTATGGTCATACTGGCACTGGTTTAGGAGTTACATGCAGTAATATCACAAAGAAAATCCACTCACACACTTAAGGAAACAAAAGTTGAGGCTTCCTTAACTGCATTGAGTTGTGATTGTTGTGCTCGAGGTGCTTATACTCTATCCATAGTCTAGCTAGTGGCTCATCGTTAAAAGGAATTTCTACCAGCCTAATCCAGGTCTGTCAATGCCGTGCCATCATGGAGGTGTGGCTTTCTTTTGTTACAATGCAGAACATGTACCGTATAGTGGGAAATTTTTGTATGGTGCTAATTTTTGTATATTTCATATGAAGCCTCGAGATACAAAAATAAAAACTGCGAAAATTTTAACTGTTGAAATTTTAATGTCAACTTTTGAATGGGCAATCAAACATGTGGAAGCAGCGAGCAAGTGATGGCATTTTATATTTATAGCGGTATTTCTAGCCTTCAAACGGCCTTCCAGACTCCAGTGGACCCGTCTGCAACTGTTAGCCTGCTACGATAATGAGACTCAGCGTGGGAAGTGCGACAAATGAAAGTAAGTCAAGTTCACAGAGGAGCAACGATCGGCGAGTATGCCGCCAACCAGGCGGCTATTCGTCATTTTTCAAAATTCTTCGCCAACAATAGGGGTCCAGATATCCGCATTGTCCCTCCTACCATTGTGCATTTCCTCCACCGAAAACAGAAAACGACACATTACGTACGTGTAGTGCTAGGGGGCGTGGCAATGCGCAGGCGCATACAAAAATTAAATACAAAAAATTCTGCTGAGGGGCTTATGGCCATTTATACAAAATTTTGAACCTACAATAATATCCCTCTATACGGTATCCTCAGAGCATTATTGACTGGAACTGTGAGTCAGGCTGAAGTTTTCTGTTCATGACGTATGCAGAACATAGAGATATTGCAAGGACTAGCCTTGTTCCCAGGCTGTGGGAAGAGAATCTTGATTTAGTTATAGTTGTACTTTTGTTGCTAAAATCCTTCAAATTTTAGTTTTAGTTATAGTATAAACCAATGGATATTTAGTTTTAGTTATAGTTATAGTAGCTACTTCTCCGAAAACACAAGGATTATCTGTTTGAGTCTTGAGTTTTACTTCCTGGTGCTGTATGGTTTTTGTCATTTGTCAATCTTTGCAACAGTGGGAATGGAGGGTCAGTAATATAGGAAATCCTGAGGCTATGAATAGCTTGTGTGTACTATAATTTCCAGATGCTATTTTAGTTTTAGTTATTGTAAAGTCACCTAACTCCTGGGAGTATTAGTTTTAGTTGTAGTAAAAGCACTTTGATCCAGTGAGTTTTAGTTATAGTAAAATTACTAGAAGTAAATAAGCCTTACTAGAATGGGTTCCAGTTCTAGTTATGGTTAACTAAAACAACACTACCAGAAAGTTGGCAGCATCAATCAGAATGCTGTCACATGACAACCCAATTGCGTCACGCGTTGAAATGCATGTCGCAGTCACACCACAATAGTTGACCACTCGATCGCACTAGCGTAGGCTCTTTGCCCGATGCTTTTCTTTGTTTGACTTCTGTAGCAGAACTTGCAGCAAACAGTTGCTTCCACGAGCAGGAAAGGAACATTCCCATCAGCTGGAGTATCACATGCACTAATCCGAAATTCACTGTAGTACGTATTAAGTATACCATATTTAAGCTAATAGAATGGCAGGGGTGTAGCTAGGATTTCGAGACTGAGGAGGCGTGGAGTTCACTTGCGGGCGTCGAAAATTTTTCGAGCTAATTAATTATTCATGAGTTAATCCGCAGTGCACGCAAACAGTTGCTCTCGAAATGTTACAGCAATATGCCGGTGCCCTGACTGTCCCAGACTTGCAGCACTATCAGCGTTAAGAGTATACGCCGGCTCTTGGTCAGCCTAGCTCCTGTCTCTGTCATCAGATCGAACGCACATCGTACACGGAGTGCGCGAGACTCCGGACACGCGCATCATTATCCAGAAAAGCGAGGAGGCAACTGCCTCCCTTGCCTCTTTGCTAGCTACGCCCATGAATGGTAGCAAAATAAATAATTCACTACCATAGGATTGGATTCATAGAAATTCCAGGAAATGAGTTTCTACTGTTAGATTGGATCTACCATTGTAATCCACGAAATGGCCATCAACTGCCACACACAGTATTTGTGACTATTGTGGTTCTAGGAAATGGGCATCAACTGCAATGACACACATTGCAGTGCATGGTTCCAGGAAACGGCATCAACTGCATGACTGCATTTCATGTTCATGACAGTTGTGGCTATATACTATTCCAGAATTGGGCATCAACTGCCATGCCAGGTATTCCAATGGCTGACTAATTAATAGTGTACTTTGTGAATGTGTGCTTGCATGGTGAGTTATCTTTCCTGGAACTCACATTGTTATGATAAGTGCACTTCCTGGTAATCATTAGATTGGGTTCAATGAAAACATAGTGTACTGGCTACTGTTAAATTTAATCAGTGGAATTCCAGGAATTGAATATCTTGGAGCTATTGTTCTATCAGCATAAATACAATATTCCGCATTTGTGTGTTAACCACCTGCAATAGACACATTCTCAGCCAGTACAGTGCATCATGTGACCAGTAGGCACGGTCAACTATGAAGAGGCATAGCTAGAATTCTGAGACTGAGGAGGCATAGAGTTATCCACGGGCCCTAGAGCTTCCTATGGTGTGTCTCCCAACAGTAGAATCGAGTTGCTGGCGGTCTTCGCACTGGAGATTTTTGGTGAATAGTTTGCTGGAATCGATTTAACCAGCGTACGACGGCTACAGTATGAGCTGCTGTAATGATGTTTGGTCTGCATGTTGACTACCCTCCCTGCTTTGTGTCGAGTAACTTTGATTTCGCTAGCTTACTTTCTGTGCGAGAAAAACGTGGTTGAAGAAATTGTCTGGCCACGCCCACCGCGCGACGATCCCGTAACCTTAAGCAGCGTTACTGAAGGGTTCAAGCCGTGTTGGAGGACTGGTCAAAGCGCTCACCTTGAAACCATCCTTTTTCTACGGGCAACCAACCGTTGTGTACGTGGCTCCAGAGTGATGTGGAGGAGGGGAATCGGCATGGAGGATGGGGCAGGCCTGGCTGCGGCCATGCATTAGTATCTCCCTGCTGTATTTATTATTTTTATATATTTTATATATTTGTAAATAATTATTATTGTTGTGTATTATGCTCAATTTTGTCTTGTACTCTGTTTATAGCTAGGTGCTGGACACCCAACATATACTTTCCGGTTAGTTGACTTATGATCCATAACCTTCTGTTCTTGTATGTACTTATGTGAAGTGTATGTTTTTGTTTTGTACTTATATTATAGTGTGATGACATATAGCTAACTAAGCTATTATTTCCTTCTGCAGTGCACGCAAACAGTTGCTCGCTACAGCAATACGCCGGTGCCCTGACTGTCCCAGCAGCACTTTATCCATGTTAAGAGTATGCCGGCTCATGGTCAGCCTGTCTCTGTCATCAGATCAAACACACATCGCACGCGCGGAGTGTGCGAGGCCGAGGATCTAGGATTCCGGACACGTGCATCGTTATTTAGAAAAGCGAGGAGGCAACTGCCTCCTCTGCCTCAATGCTAGCTACGCCCATGCTATGAAGACATATGAATTCACAAAGGTAGAGCTACAATTTAGTGCAGACTGTAAGTCTGTGACATTTTCACATGCAGAAATTAATAGTGTGATTGAGAAGACACAAATTTATGCAAAATACAAGGAGCCAGGGGACACCTAAGCCAGAGGAATACGCTTCTGGTCTAGGTCCATCATCACTGTATCGTCATGCAGCTTCCTTTCATGATGACTTGTCATATTGCACCGCTTGAAAAAGCAAAGGAACAAGGGGTCGCACATCCTCAGTCCCATCCATACTTATTATTCTACACCGAGGATGTGTAACCCCTTGCTTCTTTGTTATTTTAGAGAGGTAGAATACGATAGGCTATCGCTAAATCCTTTTAGTCTTTCGGGAGAGAATCTTTAGCTGCCTTGTTCCAGTTCAAGTCCAGACAATAATTGTACAATGTCATGTAAGTCTTAGTATCAGGTCACAGTAACTATAAGACAAATTAAGTACTGCATTATTCTTTCACTTGTGAATAATTATGTACCTGTATGTCCTGGGTGCTCCATGATACTCACAAGGTCACGACCTGCATAGTTAATGAGATTTCCAACTGTTAAAGTCTTTCAAATAGTGCTTGCATACTTCCAACCAACATAGATACATCAGGACTCCTGGCCCAAATTGCCAATTCCAGCCAGATAAGGCAGGGGCAGCTAAAACAAGGGTAAATGGTGCAATTGCTTTCATCCAGTACTGCTTTGCAATTGTTTTAAGAAATGAAATTGCAGATGTGATATCACACAAACTTTTGTTGCATCATCATAGCTACTTCCTGTGAACAAACATGGCTGATTGATTACCAACACTAATCTACTGATTGATTTATGATTTGCTGTTTCATTCTCAAAGTGTGCGTGGGCTGTCACTGCTGCGTGTCGGACCAGTGGAGGCATACAAGTTCTCTGGCAAATCTTGGCAACCAGGTGATGTTTCAGAAATCCACCAGGTACTTTGCAAAAGCAATAGGGAAGGTCTTTGAGCATAGAAGAATAGCATAATAGGCAAAAGAAAAAGCATATGTACACACCCCCGCAAAAGAGAGCTGACTCAAAACTGCCATCACAACTTCAATTCCGTGACGAAATGTCCGTACAGAAGACTGCTTTCTAAGTCCATGTGAGCAAAGGAGGGGGGAAATGGCCCACCCAGTGCCAACCAATCACAGAAGCGTGCAGCCAGTCCCAAGGACATTGCCGGAAGTGACATCATGAGTTTAAAGTTGTATGATGCAAAAATGCATCAACAGCAATTAAAAGGTTACACCTGTAAGTTTTACAGATAGATTTACACCACACAGTACACACTGCAATGGGCCAAGTACATGTATGACTACAAGCATACATGTTCACAAGGCTTCAAAGGAGATTATCCCTCCAACGTTAACAGAAAGCACAGGCTAGTGTATGATCACATGAGCCTTGAACCATAATTACAAAGTGTCAACAGGACTATCTTACACACAGGGTTGTTACACTCCTGGTAGGGGAAAAATTGTGCCGCGTAATTAATACAAATAACGTTTGAGTGCTAAGAATGGCATACAGAGATTCTGACTACACCGTCGCGATCGCTATCATGCAGTGACACAAACTTAAAATAATTGTGCTGAAACTCAGTTTGGTGGTGGAGATATAAATGCTTTTGTCTCGCCGTTGGCCACCATTGCTCGAGTGCTCTCTTCGACTTCCGGTGGCAGTACAGCCCTCGGGAAAGGCACACGAAGATTCTGCATGACAACACGGCCGAGATTGCTGTCGTTCACTGACGCTTACATGGCAAAACGTATCGTGCCGTCGAAGTTGTGAGCGCTGCGATAATTTCCTTTTGGGTGCCATTGCTAGCGCTAGCTCGAGCGAGCGCCTAGTGATCGACTGAGCGTGGTTGCCACGTGGCATGTGCGTTAGTTGGAATGAGTTGCGATACCTAGCTCGCGCTACCAGCGAGTTGCAACTGGTTGCAACGGCTGCTACCAGGAGTGCGGTTGCCCCTCATAACAGGAGGAAATGTCAGTTACAAGTGTATATGTGCATACCATCATTGTCTTGAATGTAGACAGTGGCATAGAGTGGTTGTTGGAAGATTGATGGTGGATATTCAGTGCTGAACAAGTGAACTCGAAAATTCTCCAAGAAGTACTCTGTAATAGTGTCATTTATGATCCTAATTGTCATGCACTTCCTTTCTCCAGAATTCACTGTGAAAGTCCGCACAGTTCTTGAGTAATCTCTTCCCTCTGCAACAGTAATTCAGACAAGGAATAATAATTATCAATCATAAGAAAAGTGTCACTACATTAAGCTTACCCCTGGCTGATCCTCCATCCAAGGTGAACAAGGTAACATTGTCCACAAGGCCCTCCCCTCCAAGGTGCATGCACACTTGCACAGAGCCATCACCTTCATCCACATAATAATAGTTGCTTTCGAATGCTGGAGCTGTCAACAAAATTTAAACATGGGCTCGTTATTCAAGCACAATAATCATACGACTAGAAGGAAAACAAACTGTGTGGAAAGTATATAGATGACAGTCATATCAAGTTCATTACATACAGTCACAGTCATCTACCATACCGTGAAAGATTAAAGTTCTGAACACAAACCCAAGAGAGTTCATCCCTTTGACTAAGCTGTATGGCTGGCAATGGGACAAAATGCTGTATGCAAGGTGACAGTCTTGTCAAGGCTGTGGTGGTGGAGATAGTGAGATTGTCCACTTAATAGGCAATTCTACCCATCTAATCTTTTACAACGTGTACTGTATCTAAATTCCTACTGCAATAAATCAAGCAAGCAAGGAAGAATCAGATAGTTTACCAGTTAATTGGGCCACCAAAGAAGAATGATCTAATGGTATAGCTATTGGTAGTAAATTATGAGCCTATAGTTTAGTAATTATGAGCCTATAGTTTATGATATTAACTAAGCATTTGGGCATGCGAATATCCTGGAATTTGATTGCTCCATCACAAAATTGTATCACTTATATCACATACCATCATTGTCTTGAATATAGATGTGAACGTAGTGGTACGCTGCAGCACCATAAGATGGACTAGTTCTGAACCGCACTGAAACCCTCTCCGTGGTTTGTTCCACAATGGCATCATCCAGAATCTCAATGGAAGTGCATCTTCTTTCTCCAGAGTGCATAGTCAAACTCTGTGTTGTGAAATTGTAGTCAATTCCCCCTGTGATATGAACAATGGTCAACATGTGTTGGCGATTGAACCCAAAAGTGCTGAAAGTGCTGAAAACAGTAGCAAACACCATGTTCAATATTCGGGTCATGCGCTCCTAGCACCCCCACACATCTCAGTATAATTATGAAAGCCGTCATGAGGGAGTTGGGCAGTTTGAAGAAAGAAGATTTTGGCAGATTGGCAACTTTCTAGTGGGGTACTTTCGCGATGGTTTTCCGCACTACTGGGAGTCTTCTTGGCCAGGAAAACTCTTAAAAATGAATGGAAAGTTGTCGTAAAGGCTACACATTGACCGTTTTTGAAATTTTGAGAGATTCTCATGGATTTTCTTGTGTTCGCAGATTGCATCAACTTCAACTGCTACTCCCTGATTGCATCCACCTCAGCAACTCAGGGGCGTAGACAAGTTTATAGGAGTGGGGGGGCTTGGATGGAAGGTTCGTGCGTAGCATGTGCGAAATTTTTGGAGTGTCCGCACGCAAAGCGCGCGCGATTTTTTTTTTTAGCGTAAAGGCACGTGTTATTTTTTAACCTGAAATCTTCAAGTAAGGTGGAGAGAGAATGCTTCTGTGATGTAGTGAAGGTAGTAAAGTTGATCCTCGTTATGCCTGCAACAAATGCTGTGAGTGAGAAGGAGCTTTAGTGCCGCTGCATAGAGTAACATCCTGGTTGCGTACGTACAACCAGTTCCCAAGCTCACCTTAACTGGTGCATGATTCTGCATGTGCACAAGATGGTCTTGAGATGAACAGAATAGCAAATGAGTTGTATCTCGTAACCAAAGTCGTATGTTAATATTTGGAAATTTCAAATAAAATTCATGTATAGAAAACTGGTGGTTTATTATTAGAGAGGGAAATCTCAAAAAGTGGGGGGGCTTTAGCCCCCCTAGCCCCCCCCCCCCCCCCCTTGTCTACACCCTTGCAACTACACCCAGATTGCGTCCACCTCAGCAAGTGATCCCTGATCACGTCCGATTCGGCTGCTACTCCCCGACTGCATCAGCATAGAGCTCCCTGATCGCGTCTGCTTCATCTCCAGTTGTGCCCACTTCAGCCATGCCCTTCAAGTCCCCACTCAAGATCGATAATGATCGTACCGTGGATCGATGGCCAAGTCAGGTCGCAGGGGATCTGTATGGATGCAGCCCCACTGGAAACTGCCATGAAGTCCCAACACCAAGACTGAACTGAAGAATAGCCGCTTTGCATCTCAGTCAAGAACTTTTGGCAGATCTTTGACTACTCCTACCTACGCATAAAACAATGACTACACAAAATACCTCTTTTGCAGAGCCTGCTGTCATGCAGCTGTCATTCTATACCACTATATTGAAATATCTACAATGTCATCTATGCATGGATATATTAGAAAACGTATACGTACTACACAAGCATCATTTCTGGCATACTTGTAGCACTTCCATAGGTGTAAAGGGTAGCAGTGATATACAACCCTACTCCTCCAAAATGCATGCAGACTTGCACTGAACCATCTCCTTCATCCACAGTGAAAGAAGTCCGCTCAAGAGTGGGTGCTGTAATTTGTGAACAAATGAATCAGAATTAGCTATATGGAAAGTAGGCCTCCAATGATTTCCACAGAAATCTATGTTATTCTTGCGTGCATTGAGTCGGAATGATTCATGCACTGTTCTGGCACATACATGTTACTAGTGATTGCACAGCACAAACGTAACAGAGTAGTTACAGGCAGGAGCGCATGAGCCGCCGAAGGTGGCGAAGGAGCATCGAACTAGTATAGACATGTTGTGATCCCTCACGCTAGGCATTGGCAAATTATGCTCAAAAATTGTCCAATTATGCTATGCTCCAATGCTCTTAAACTGCTCTAATAATGCTCTAATAATTGTTTATTAAGCTCACAGTATGCTTGTTCATAATGTCAGTCATGAGCACACGCGGTCTATTAGGCACACTCTGAACTGAGCTGCTAAGCCTGTACCTGAAGTAGACATAGACAGTCAAGCTAGCTCTCAGACCTTGGCAATGTTACAACAATTATTATGCTCCAACACCTCTTTATTATGCCAGCATATGTTCTTATGCTTCTACTGTAGCTACTGTTATGCTCGAGCATAATTCGCCAAGGCCTGTGATCATTTACGTAATGGCCTAGTGAGTTGGTTAATCTGACTACTAACCAAACAGTTCAAATACGAAGAATATCAGCAGTTTGATTCTGGTGCTGGAGGTGCGCTGTCACATGCAAGCTTTAGGGCCTGACAGAAACCTTTACAAACATGGTGAATAGCCGTCCCAAAGCAATTCAGTTCAAAATAGCGGCATTAGCTGAATTCTCAAGCAAGTCAGCAGATAACTTCGTTATGAGCAATGCTATTAAATGAAGGTTCCATCCAGCATTGCATCCTTGATGACTATCAGAGAACATGGTAGCGTTCTCTATTTAGGGATGGCCAAGGAAATTTCAAATTTATCATACTGATGCACTTGCAGGATAACGGCCAAAGAAGCTACAAACTCCCAAACCAAGCATGCAGACAGAATGACACTGCCTAGCAGTTCACAAAAACACTTGCAAACATACCTTAGAGCACGTGGGAGTTGATGAACAAGTCACGAGGGAGTCTGATTTTGTTGTCATCTTTCATTCTTTCTTATACAAAACTTTGTGCAAGGATAACGTACTAACTAAAGCACTTATGGAGTTAATTTGAGCACAATGATGACCTCATTTATCTGCAAAACTGGCAAGACCAGCAGTTTTAAATTTGGCTAGCTACGATTCTGTGAAATTCTAGCAAGGCACCATCATGAGGTTACGCGTTCGGGCTGCCAATTGCGCAGTTCATATGCAAGCAGATGTTGTGTTCTTTTAGCGTTTGAGACACTTACTGAATCCTTGTCAATTCATCATCTGGTGGCTCACTACCTCTGAGAGGAATTTCTACCAACCTGCTCTTGCTATCGTCACTATGCCATCATGGGGGCGTGGCTTTCTTTTCATGACTCGCGTAGCTACAGTGCAGAACATGTACCAATACTGACCAGAACTGTGACTGAGGCTGGAGTTTTGAACTTAATGCTATTGCAAGTATGTGACCTATAATTATGACTGTCATTGAGCTCTCTGATGTGAATGCCCCACCCACAATAATAACATTGATCACAAAGACAAAAAAGCTTAGAACAATATTATCATTATGGAAACAGAATGAGCCTGCTCAATGCCCAGCAGAAGGTCCACATCCATCACTGCCATCATGAAAGAATGTCGTAGCTTTCCTTTGTTGACATGGTGATTCGGTAACATCAGGGCATAGCTACGTACATCCAGTGCCCCATATCCTTACGGTGATGTTGTATATAAGCTACGCATTTCATGCGCTCGAAAAAGTGCAAAACTAGAGGCAATAAATTTTCTCTGAAAAATTATAGCGATGGCATGTCATATTCAGAATTATTCCACCTCTCGAAAAAGCTAAGAAACAAGGAGAAATGCAATTAACCAGTCTCCCATCGCTAGCTAATTCTACATTTTATAAATCCATGGGATGGGACTGAGGCTGGTAAATGGCATTTCATTTCTCCTTGTTTCTTAGCTTTTTCGAGGTGCTGAATACAACATGAAATCCTTTAAGCATATTTTGCCTCTATAGTTTTACTACTGCTGCCCGGTTCAATTCCAGTCCCACGATTTACAGTGAGTATGCTTGTGGTACTATTCACATGGCAAATGAAAAGCTAGGCTGCGGATATAGTAATGCAGAGTATTACTGAAGCTCCATTCCAATGAGACCTCACTAGCTATGCGTGTGGGTAACTGTGGTCACAGTTTGCACCGTTCACCTAGTAATACACTTGGCTATGTATTGCTTTGTTGCTCATTCAGAGGCTCATGCAGTAAATTTACTTCTTTCTTACCATCATTGTCAGTGATTTGTACAGAGCCACACTGACTCAGGACCTGTCTTCCGGTATCCGTAGGTAGAGTCAGGTACACCCAGAATTGTTCATTTCTTTCCACTTCGGAGTCATCCACAATCTCAATTCTGAAGCATTTTCTCTCAGGAGTTGTAAAGGTCAGTGTCTGGTTACTTGCAATGTAGTCTCGAGAAGCTAAATGAAACAAAATTCATAGCTCTTTATCATCCATAACTATGTGAAGCTATATCTGTGGATCCCAATCCTAATTAGCTCCGTCTTATGCTCCAGACTCCATGCAAGGCACTACCAAACTTGGGGTGAGTATTCTGTAAAATCCTGGCATACATAAGATTAGTAATTCTTGGCTGCATGACTTTGAGATATCTTTCTGAGTAAGGCTGCAGAAAGTACATCCACAATCAACAATCGCCGCAATTAAGTTAAGTTCACATAATAAGTGATAACTCAAGGGCATCAGCTATTGCTAGTAAATACATACCGGTTGCCGTTCCATCCACTATGATCACATTTGCTTCGACTGTCTCTGCTTCTGATCCCGAGGTACGTACACAGATCTCCAGTGGATCATCTCCTTCCACAGTCACACGACTTAGACGACTACCATCACACGAGAATGTACTAGATCCCTTATTGTTCCGGAATTGCAGAAATGTTGTGTCTGCAGTATGGAGAGATAGCAAAACTGACAGATAATCGATGCTATAGATAGAATGTTAGTTATCAGCATGTGCATGTGCTGGTTTTCATGTGGACCTGGGATACAACAAGTATAAACACATCACAATTGCAGGCAGAAAGATTGCATTGCCAACAGTTTATACAAATATCAGCACAGCAACAGTCAGATCCTTACTATCAAGAACCTGCTCTTATTAGGATAGGTATACACTTCTGCCATAATTATTCCATAAACATAAAGCCTAGAAAATTAGCACATTATGATTACAGCTAGGGGCTTCAGTTGCATGTACCGTAGTCTCTCGAAAATACGCCCACCCTCGAAAATACGCCCACCCCCTTTTTCGCGACAAGTTGTTGCAAAGGGTCATTTATTACTCGAAAGTACGCCCACCCTATAAGGAAAGCACTTGAAGTACTACTGTCAAAGAGGTTGGACTAAGAAATGAAGGCTGGCTATCGCGGTACTATTTGCAATGAATTTCATTTTGTTGCATGCCATTGCATAATCAGCTGTGTACTGAGTGCATGACATGAGACCGTGCACGCACTGTGCATTGCATGTTTGTGTCTTCGCGTGTGCAATCGCCTAGCATAGCACTATAGCTAGCAGCGCACTATGGTCCAGTACGGATTTCTCGGAAGCAGCAGCAATCGGCAAGGGCCCGAAGAGAGTCTGTGCACTCGACGTTATTCAAGTACTCCAGAGTCCTGCTGTCTTGTTTGCTGTTCCTGTAGCTGCTCACACGAAGAGATTGTTCCTGCTCACCAAGAAACTCCGGGAGTAGTAGTAGTTAAGCCTCGCTAGAATGACTGTTGCAGTATAGCACTCGTATATTTGCTGATTTTACGTATGTACTTGGGTGGGCCTACTTTCGAATTGGGTGGGCCTACTTTCGAGTCGAGGGTGGGCCTACTTTCGAGTTGAGGGTGGGCCTATTTTCGGGTGAGGGGTCCTCGAAAATACGCCCACCCCCCTCTTTGAGCAGATTCTAAATTCATCGCCCATGGGCGTATTTTCGAGAGACTACGGTACTAGATTATGATTTCATCTTACTCAGTGAAATGCAGCACTACTGAGATCAACCAGCACTTGCCACAGTACAACCCATGCATTGCCAGCTGACCTGGAACTACACTCCACCTTGTTGCTGCAGCAATAAGATTGTAATTGTGTTATTGGGCTACTAGAGTGCATACTTGCTCATTATGTTATTTCCAGTGATCCATTTTACAAAAGACTCATATGTTGTAGTTTGTATCAGTCAACCCATTCAGTCTCTGAATCAATGTTGGAGTATGGTGTTCCCTGTACTGTCAGTCTACCTCACTCAACTTCAAAGGGCTTACACGTACCTCTGTCATTGTCTGTGATGTGCACTCTAGCTGCTGCACCTCCAACTGAAGCATACCATGGACTAAGAAATAGATAGAACCACTCCACATTGATTTCATCAATGGAGTCATCCAGAATAGTGACATTCCAACACTTCCTTTCGCCAGAAGTCATCTCCAGCAAGTCAGAAATGTGTACATAATCACTTCCTGTACATAAAGGAGATAGATACTAATGAGTACCACTTCCATATTATACGTAGCGTAACCCACCAATTATCGTGACCTGAATTTGCATGATTTGCAGCATCGTCTAGGAACGGTTCCAGGATACCAAACTTGCACCGACGTATAGACCGTCACGCCCTCCATTAGCCCTACCACGTTTAAAGCTGTTACGTATTTCCGGCTTTTAGTGGTGCACTAGCGAATGCAACCTCACGTAAATCAATTATCGGCACCCTGTACGTATTATCGTCACTGCCTAGTACTCCCATAGATAATCCTGGGTCAATTATCGGCACATGCTGATGGCATCGACTCACCTCCATCCCCTGAAGGCCACAAAAATCCACCACAAATCCCCCAGGTTCATGACCATTCTATCTATCACCCACTGAAAAAAAAAACACCAAAGCATGCAACCCCTTCAATATATGAATTTTTGAATAAAATTCGTTCATCACACTACACAGTAAAAGCAAAACAATTCTCTTTCTTCCACATCCAGTACGTGGCACATTCGTGGAGCCATCTCTTGCACATGCACTCCACCCATTCTGATCCAGCACAGTCATGCTAGCCGTCCTCAAAAGTCTGATCCTGTGGCAGGAGAGGACCCAAGGTCGCGGTCTCCCCCTACGCTTGTTTTGATTAGACATGAACAGCCCTACAACATAAAATGGCTAAAAGGACAGTAAATGACATCCAGTTATAACCTTTTAAACAAAGACAAACCTTCTGCAAAGCTTCAGCCTTGTAAACAGCTTGCGCAATGATGACGTAATGCGAACGGAATCCGTATTTGTTTCCCCGCTTACTCTCCGTTTACTAAGCGCCGATAATCGGTATGTCGGGTGCCGATAATAAGGTCATGCCGATAATTGGTGGTTTACGCTACATTACACTTTTTATCATGCAACTACAAAACATACAGGAGACTTGAAGTAAGTGCAGTTGATGAAATCCAGTATCGACATGCTAGTACTATAGGTCACGTGAGAAATCCAAATCAGTTCTACAAATCACTCGAGAAGTTTGTGTTATTAAACTCACGTGCACTACAGCATGCAACAAAGGTGTGACAGTTTCATGGCAGAGACTAGGTAGTACTGACTACTTTTACACTCCTGAAGAGAGGAATCTATGATAATAAATCGAAGTTGAACTCATCAACTTACTCTCGTCTGGAATGGACAGTACATGTACAAGTTGACAATTTAATATACTGGTGCCAGTTCTTGGTGTGGCTCCACCATAAAGGCGTTTTACACAGGGTTTATGTGAAAGGTTGGAAACCAGACATACATTCATTGGTGGAGGATAAGATCGTTATCACCATAGTAAGAAACATATCACTCATTTTTTGCCTTTTGCCCTGAGATATTATACCTTAATTGGTACTTCAAAGAAAGCAATTGCCTCTAAGTTCATAGTGAAGGATTGACTATGATGATAATGGAGCTCACTGACAAAATTCTATGTTCTGTATCTCCGGTAGTCCAATGGCTGTGAAGATTTAACAGTGAGAGGGATCTTAAAGCGCACAATGTTAGATACTAAATTATAGATCAATGGTATTTACATATGCTGATAAACGTTTCAAAACCTACTGAGCTGTCTTTGCTGAGCCATTATCCTTCAGATTTAGTTATTCCTTAGACAAAGGATACTGCTATTGCAGTTTGTCCCGTGTTTCTAGCTGTTGTACAATAGAGAAGTTATAGGAGGGAGAGAGTGGAAGAGTGGGAGGGAGAGGATGTGGAGAGAGTGGGGAGGGGAGAGAGGGGATTGAGAGGGACAGTGATGAAGATTAATGTGTTCCTCTCAATAATTACATTCTAGAATTAATGTTTGATATCTTAATTTAATTCATACCTTGAGCAGTATAGCTGCTTGTGTAGAATCGAACTGCAACAGTCAGGCCAGGTATTCCATACAGATCCGCGCAAACTTCAACAAATCCATCACCTTCATCAACAAAGTAATTTTTCTTCTCGAACAAAAGGTCTGCATAGATGAAATTGTAGATACCACTACATTAGATATGCACTAGATAAAATATTAAAATTACATGTGTGTGTCTGCACTGGCGTAAGAACCGGGGGGGGGGGGGGGGGGGCTGGAGCCCCCCCAAAGAACAAAAGCATTCCGAAATACAAGCCGCATGTAGTATAGCGTTAGCACAGTTAACTATTGTATGCGGCAGGGCACGGAGGCACATCCAGTCATTCTTCTTCCTGGTTTCACAGACTGTACTAGGTAAGGTAACATTTAGTAGCCATATAGCTACACTGCCTCTATCTGCTCTTGGCGATTGATATGGCGTAGCTAATTAACACTGCTTCTATCTTCAAGTTAGCGATTGATACAGTGTAGCTAACACTGCTGCTATCTTGGTGATTGATACGGCGTAGCTAAGCTATGCCGTGTATCAATCACAAAGAGAGAAGCTCCTAAGTCACAGTGATGACCGGTGTACATTTGTCATACAGAAACTGACCAGGACTCATCACAGCAAGACAGATCATAGCGACGATAGCAATGTCATTCTTACATTTGTCATTATAAGTTCACAAAATCAACCTCAGTACAATGCAGTAGAAATGGACTCAGATGCACCAAAATTAGCATCTAGAAATCAAAAATTTTCTCAGGGGGCATGACCCCAGACCCCCAAGTTAGGACCAACAGGCTTCGCCCACTCATCTATCTGTCGGTCACATCAGCCCCCATACTACAAAACATCTTCTTATGCCTCTGGTCTGTGCATGTGTTACAGGAGTCAACAGAAGCCATTCAACCATGAGTAAAATACTAGCTCATCTTTCAATAGAGTTAGAAGCTGGCGTGCAGGCCATAGCACTAGCTGCAGGTACGTAAGAACGCGTACTGGACGAGATTGAGATGGAGATTGAAAGTTGCCTGTGGCTGGTAGCTATTTAGCGAAAGGACCACAACCACAAGTAGAGATTGGCTGTGGTTGTTTCAAAGAGGCAGACGACTATGTTCAGAGCCTCTCCCGTGGGAGAGAAATGGCACAAACGTTAACAAATACCTTAGCTAATTCGGCACATGCTCTGGGTGGAAGTCAATTTTTGAAGCGTAGGCTAGCACAGACATGCATGTAAATCAACTCGGCCAGCTCATTCAGGCATACAAAGTCCGAATCCTTGCACAATGCGCTCCATGTTGTGGAGTACTTGGAAGCAGATAATGTAAGTTCACAGACACAACACATCTGGAAAATACAGACCACAGGAGTGTTGCGAGCCTGCTATGCAGAAAGCATTACAGAACATTCAAATAATATCTGAGCTGCTTTAAACTACCACTCAGCGGAAAAAGGCAGCAAGCATTAATGCTTTTTTAATGAATATGACAAGATGTCACAATCATATGCAACAAGCACTAATATGTAGTGATTACAATTTTGACCCCTTGCATGGCATGTCATAAGATGACCAGTCTGCAGAATGTTGTTAGTATATAGGTACGTAGAACAGCTCACTGTACGTAAGGCCTGGGTCGAAATAGGCCAGCCCGCACCAACGCGCGCCACCAATATTGCAGCGCGCGGCGTACTCAGCGCATGACTGTCATGTGACCGTTGAACAAACGAGTGTTGTGTGTTGTCTCGCGGGCCAGACTCTCACACGGGCAGGACAGAGCTCTGACGGTAGGCAGACGTTCGAGGCAACTCCGAACAGATGGTAAGTCATAGTATGCTATCTTGGGAGCGAATTTAATGGCGTAGCAGGACTATTAAACACTTACCATGTGACGTGTTGAGTGTAGCTAGCTACTAGTCTCGGTACCGAGACTATGTAGCTACGTACTACGTTCAGCAAGCTTTGTGTGTAACCTCACTCACTGCATGCAAGTCTTGGCCTGAGATGAATGTAGGAGTGCTGTGTTGGTGTCACACTACAATTATCTCTCCTCTTTGCAGCTGTATGCCCAAAGAATAATCAAGTCTCCTGTCACACAGCCTTATAACTGTATTATAATCATGCTATTACGATTGTACATTATGTGCATTGCTTGTTGCGATCAATGTAGTGTCTTATATCGAGTACCATGCAGCTGCCTGATCTTAAGTGGTGTAGACTCCGCCCACAATAACTATTTTGAGGGTGTGCCCAGCAGTTTTCACGTGACTGTCATTTGATAATGGCCGCATAGAGACAGTGGTAGAGCGTTACCGATTATACGCAAAACTTCCCGAGTAGCTAGTGAGTTTCTGTGTACCTTGAAGGTCTTAGCTTGTGTAGCTCTATTAGTCTACCGCGTAGATTTCTCGTTCATGGATGCTGAAGTTCGTTATTGACGGTTGAAGTTCTACCTGGGGTGGCCAACTCACGCCTGGCTGGCTTGGTTAGGTATGTTCCTGAGCGAGCTAGGCTAATCTACGCGTCCAAAAGATAGAACCAAGTGAGTCTTTCAATATGCAACCTTAAAAGTTAGAGTTCGTGATGTGTACGTTTTGCGTATCTTGGGCCAAAAACTTGGCTGGGTGTGGCTCAACTTGTGGCGTCCTCCTTGCTCACGTGAGCGCTATCCCAGAGAAATTATATAATTTTCATGAAGACTAGACATACTTCTACCCATAAAATATGTTTGGTTTTGATACAGTCTAACTTATTGGAGAAATTGCTAAAAGAATATAGCATATCACTTTTTCACCAGAAATTGGCCTGACCCAGGCCTTACATACAGTGAGAGACTATCAGACACTTGCTAGAGTAAACATCTGCTCACCAACAAACACAGTATTAATCTAGAGCAGTACTCATTGTTTGCCACACAATGTTGAGTTCACAGTTCACGCTGGTGCCAGCAAATGCAGGAAAGCATGCAGGTACAGTACAAGTACGCTATTATAAACCTGTTGTGTTTAGTTAAGGGCTTGAATGACTGCAGTCTGTTCTTTCAAAAGTGCATGTATATAGCTATTGCTTGATAATGCAAATCAAATGGCCAAATTCGAAAATAGCTCCTTGACTACTATGGTACACGTCTTTAAAATTGATGCCAAGATTCGGAGCACAACAGCACATCATAAAACAGAGTACGCAATACCCGCATCAGTGTTAAACGGTTGAAAACATCAAGCTAAGCTAAACTGTACCAAGCTGGTATAAACAGCAGTGTCCAAAACAATCGTAAATATCGCAGAGGACTGGTAAGTAGCAACTCTTGGCATGGACACACACAGAGCTTGGCTATGTTGATTTCAGTACCAACATTACCTTGACAGGGACTGTCAGAGCAGCAGTTGTGATGTGGATAGTCAAAGCTGTCCAAACACTCTCGATCACAGTAGCAGTGTCCTCCATCAGGCAGGTCCACACGACAGGCACCATAAGCACAACAGCGTGTGAACCCAGCTGCAATGCAGCCTGAAATATAATGGTTTAGCACTGAAGTCAGGACAGCATAACTTGCCTACGTATATACCATTAATTCTATCAATCGATCTGTATGTGATAAAGAAGAGCGTTGATTGATATTTTACCTTGAGCTCTTGTAGCTTGACGTTTCCGTGTAAGATGTTCACTTCCTGCAGGAACAAAAAAAACACTGCAGTAAAACGGATACACCACTTTGCTGCCTAGTGTAGCTTTGCCTTGTGATCACTGCTTACACAAGTAATTAGCTTAATCTGCATAATTATTCCGATCCACTTGTGGAATAAAAAATAGATTAGTCATAACTGTGCTACCTTGACCGGCCTCCTCTCCATATAGAATGGAATATCTAGTGTGTGACATGTGCGGCAGAAAGTGTATAGATGTCTGTTGGCAGTCAACTCAAGCAGTCAAGTCGGACTCAATTTTTTTCTTGCGCAATGCATATATGCGCGTCCAAGCTTACTACGCGTGCCGCTATTTTTACATTGTAAGCCAGATATTGTGTCAAAACCGATCGAAAGTCGTTGACTGTATATGTGCGCCAGCCGGCCCCGGTAGAGACTAGGCATCATATTTCACGCACCTGAGCTCATAATTAAATTAAGTTGGTGCAGCTATGGCCGGCTGAAAGTGGACGGGATTCCGACGGATTGACTTCACGGCAAAACGCGGTCGGTCTATAGCGTTTTATAGCCGGCGAAATGACACGTACAGGTAGCTATGTAGTGTTCCGACAGAGATCTGTTCGGCTACTTGTGGGATGCGTGTGCTATGTAGACGTTCATGTGTGTTGTTGCTACCATTTGAATCACCCCAGACCTTGTGTCTTATACAGGCACACCTTGGTTGGTCACATGGTAAGGAATCCGCACATACGTAGTTTGTTCGGACTTAACAACTGCTAACCTGCCGCTTTTCAAGAAGTAATCATTGCGCATTGCCATTTTGTTTGTTTGTTTACATGTGCAGTGAGGGTCTCCATGGAAACCAAAATACAATAAATTACAATAAACCAAAATAACTACAAATGTAAACAAAACATTCAAACATTGTATGTCATTCTTTGTTCTTGAAGTTACACAAATTCAGTATATACTTCTGCAAGTACTTTGAAAACTTGAGGCCGACTTAAGGGCAGTCTCAAGGCTTTAATCAGCCTAGTGCAATGACAAATCCTAACACTGGAGTTTGGCCTGACCCTGTAGATCCTAGCCCTATGAATATCATTAACCCTGATCTGGGTTAGGGTGATCCCACTAACCTTAGTGTGCCCATGAATCTCATTAAAACCCAGTGGGCATGGGATAGAACCCAGTCTTTCTGTTTGCTCATGAATAATAATAAGTTAGGTAGCTCCATGCTGTGCTCGTGAGCTTGTTTGACTTTAGTCAGCTATCCGATGGGAGGGTTGGTTTATGTTGACACTCATGAATATCATTAGTGACCACCTGTCAGATGTGGTGTAGCATGGGGTTGAAAGCACGTGAGACTCCACTCTCTCCTAACCCTGACAACTGGGGATCATGAATATAATTAGCCCTAAATTGGGACTCATGACTGGCATTGTTGTCCAAATTGAGGTCAATGAATCTCATTAAAGCCTTCAGAGATACAGCTTGTCTGTCAGCTTCATGAATAAGCAATGAGCCATTTCCAGGTAGTCGTGTGTAGCAGTCATGAGCAAGATTGCCTTTAGTTTGCTGTTTGGGGGGAAGTTTGGCTTGTGTTGACTCTCATGAATATCATTAGTGATGTGCTTTCAGTGTAGCATCCAAAGCCAGTGCTACCATCGTCCATCATAGTACTCCCATAATATGTTAAGTCAATATCAATTACCCTTATATGGGCATGTACGACACAGCATTCTGTATACACAAACCTGTTGTGCTTCCCGCCAGCAACAAAATTGTAAGTACAGCAACTAACATGACTTTGCCCTCCCAATCCACTGAGGAAGAAATAAATGGGGCATGTAAACGTAAGAGCACAAATGCTATGGTGACAGAAGGTCAATATTGGAAACGCCTGCATGCCTTGGTAATGCATGCTACAATTATGAACAGATAATAAAACAATGTACATTTCCAAGCTTTGCATGGTGAAATTTGTGCTTCCATGCATCAACACTTGCAAATTCTGTGGACAGCTAATTAGGGAATTTGTTGACATCTTCATCTGAGACAGCATGAAGATCAACGACTAAAGACCATGCAACCTCACTTTAGCAAACAGCAGAATGCAGTCAATTGTACATCTAGTACATAATAGTATAATAGATGTGTATCTCACTCTTCAGTAACCACCCACCCCTTGTCCCACATGACGATAATTATTGAGAACATACATACTGCACTTGCTCAGGCTTGCCCCATGATGCCTTTGCATCACTCTATACATAGTATGAGACAATCATGATAGCTACACTCCTCATTACACGCTGACCGGACTGTACTGAACAGGAAGTATATCAGTTAAAAATGTTGCTAAGCATAGAGAAATCAGAGCTTTAATGGTCTTGTGAGTTGGGTAAGTTGCATAGTACATTGGAGTGTGCTAGCACGGTAACCATGATGGCCACTACTAGCTGCAATTTGTATCAAGTTGCCAACAGCAACAACCCAGATTTCAAGGATGACTTGAAGGAGGCAAAGGAGGAGGAACTGTTGGCGTTCACAGTGCTAAGGAGTTGCAGAGTGGAGCAAAACACATGCAACAACATTTTTAATCATAGTGATTGCAGCGCCTACAATTAATTTTCCCCAGCGTTTTTCTTTTGGGGGGGGGGTTACAAATCAAGCATGCAAACAAGCAAGAGAAATGCTGGGAAATTACTCTACTCGCCCATACTTTGAACTGTGGTCACAAATAGCTACTGCAGCAAACACCAGGTGCAAATTGATAATTATGTTCACTCACTGTTCTGCTTCCTGTATCGGATAGGAAATGGCCGGGGGCAGTCAGAGCCCAGTACTGCAGGCTGAGTCAACTGCAGCAATTCACTGAGCGATAGAACTGTTTGCAATGAACTAGATAGCTAGTACCACGAAGCCACGAGCTAGTTTGAGAAACACTATAATCCCGCGTGCAGCAGCAACTGAACTAGAGTTAGCTATATCAGCTGGTCATATATATAGTACGGATTCTATGGGCTGATTAAGCCGCCGAAGGCCTATAGCGCACATATAGTGAGTGATATAGTGAGTGTTACTAAAAATAACGTTTCCGGAAGAAGAAAGGTGGCACAGCATCTTGGATGGCTGCTGCTGGAGCGCTCGAGAGCGGTGATTCGGAACCACGCCTCCAATTATTGCGCTGTCACGCGTATCAATTGCAAGCACGTGAAATTGCGTGCTCGGTACGGTTACGGACGTTCGACGGAACGTATTCCTGGGCAAGGAAGATGAGTGCTACCGATGTCGGTACAGAAACACCATCCAAGCAATCTCTAGCCCAAGTACCTCTCCTACCAGTGTAGCAGGCCCAGATTAGGAGAAAGTACCGCCGGATGCAAACATTCGCCGCTCTCGACAACAGCACAACAGCTCGACATTTGCTGTTGCGTAAGTTGGAGGGAGGGAATGATAGCATCGAAAGGAGCTCACGCTAGGTCCTCGTCAAAGACTAATGCTACAGACTGAATGTTAATGCCAGCCATCTGGATCTTAAGTACCAAAATGACCGCATAAGGGGCGCGTCTACTGTTCACATGCTTATACAGTCAAAATTTGAATTCTATATTTAGTAACACTCAGCATTTGGACGTTGCATGCCCTCTCGGCGGCTCGATGCGCCCTTGATGTCGCTAAGTACTTAAGTTACGTTGACCGCGTGCATGACTGTAGAAGGCCTCGATCATTCACTATCAGAGAGCATATACCGAAATTGTAGTATTATTGTGAACTCGGCTGTTGCCAGTACAAGTTTGCCAATGTAAAAACACTGTGAAACAGGTCTTGTTGGGCAGTTGTGACTTTATAATGCCGAATTAGAAGCTCAGTTCCTTGCAATAGACCAAAGTTGACGTGAAGTTTGAGTAGCACTCTTATAATAAGTCTTCAGTCACCAACAATTTGATTGTGAACTCGTACCAGCTGACTGCAACTCTGCCTCCAGCTATTCAATACGCCTGTCTAACAACCACTTGCTTCCATTGATGTAGTTGTATTGTGATATCCACGTACAGTACACACCCAATAGTAGATAGAGGGAAGAAAGATACTACCATGGCAGTTTATAACATCATCATATACATAGCAATGAGATGCGATTATTGTGGGAGAAAACAAAAGGAAGAGTTGAGAGGAGTGTTACACAAAATTAAAGAAATTGTTATAATGGAGGCAACTTATACTCGAAGTATCTCAACATTGTCTCTGTAGCAGATGGCGATCCAATCAGATTGGGTGGAGGACCACTGAACTTGATTGATCTCTCCCTCGGCAGCGTAGGCCAGAATGGGGACCTCGATTGGTTGGGGCATGGGCTGGATATCCCAGATCAGGGCCTGGTGGTCATCAGCTGCAGGAAAGGGCATAATACCGAGTAGATGCACCCAGGATTTCTTAAAATAGCCACAAAACCCACAAAGGTGAGAAACTGGGAAGACCGTCACTCAGGAAGTAGGTGTGGCAGCTACATTTGCAAATCTCGATTTCCAGGTTATAAGGGGAGAGTGGTCAGGAAAGCACTGCTTGCCTGAAGGGGGAGTGGCAGCCCCTCACTGCCAACTGAATGCAAAAATGATGGTAAGGAGGTGATTCAAAATCCCTGTTTAATATCGTGTTTTGTGCAGAGTGGGATCCTAGACAGTCGCTGGCAATGCATCTCTCAGGTCAAAGTACAATTACCAGGATTATCTCTCCCAGAGAAAAAGCAAACCTGATACCATACCTGTACTTGTACCAAGTTACCCTGGAAACTATCATGGCTACTAAAAGATCAGTTTACTTGTCCTCAAACCCCAGATAGAAGTGCAGTAACTAGTTTTGTACCATATATGGGGTTTTCATCTTTTGACCTAGAAATCTTTTAGCCTAACAAAACATTGAAAGCAGGTTGTAAACACCCTGAGTGGTTGGGCTACAGACAGTCTGGCTCATGCTCCAGTGGGTCCCAGAGGGCAGCCAAGTGTCTCTGGGTTCAAACATTTTTAGTTCCCTAGTTTGAAGCACTAGCTTCTATATGTAGCCCAACATGATTCATCATTACATTACGAGCGGAAACCACACTACTGGTAGCCGGTGCAGCTCGCTGGTAGCGCAAGCTCACCCTTCAGACCTGGGCAGCCTCAGATTGCATCCGCCAGCTCACAGTCAATGTCCCAGTCTCGTGCCCAGACCCCACCCTCACGAACAAGCCATTGATTACATGCGTAGGCCTATTTCATTGGTTCACATGAATGATTGCATGATGTATGGCACTGGGTTGTTCAGAATCAATATTGCTGACTCGGCACAACCAAGAAACTGCTCAATAGTGACTAGACCCTTTTCCACATGAGAGGGTGGGGCCTGGGCATGAGACTAATGGATGGTCACTAGCTTATGATTCACATGACGACTACGGTGCTGAAGACAGTTGAATCGAAGCAAGCAAGAGCAGCCACAGGCAGACAAAAATTGTTTCAGTACTGACAACTTCGCCAGCAGTGTGAGTTTCAACAGCAATCACGACAGTTGTTGTGGTAAGAATCTTGGTAGGCTTTTCCTGGGAGCTGTACTTACTACAGCCAATGACAGTCGAAGTGAGCAATGGCGACTGACGGGAAGACAAAAGTGCTCATAACTCCACCACCAAGGTGAGTCTCAGCACCAAAATCATACATTAAGTGCACAATAGCGATCACAACAGTGTAGTCAATCTTTGTAGGTCATTAATAACATCAAGTGGACCATTTCAGGTTGACATCCTAGGCTCACCTCTCAATTCACGGACGCTTCTCACTCTGGCTGCATCCATCAACTGGGCAGCTAGCTGAAGGCTCGTCCCATTAACCACTACCATACGTTCTGCACATGCAGTCATACTCCACTTACATGACTGCATTGTCTGGAGGAACACTCAACCATCAATTTTCTAGCTCCCAGAGTATATACGTGTAACAAGACTACGTACCAGCAGTGCATATGTGGCAGGAGGAGTGAGGCGCCCATGTGATGCCGTTGATCGAGGCCCGGTGGTTGCACAGCCGAGCCACTGGTATGCTCGGCACCCTCACATCCAGAATGACAACCTGTGAATAAATTGAGACGGTTTGAGTAGCCTCGTTCCTAGGCCCTGCCCAGCTCCCACCATTTGCAGTACAGTTAACCAGGAGAGGGCCTGGTAAGTTTAATCACGTGAGTGACATCAAGAATAGAAAGACGGTAGAAAGACTTGAAACACTGGGGCTCAGAACAGCAATAAGAGTGAAGGTACCAGGTAACATACCACACGTACATGTATCTTGCTAGCGGGAGGCGACTGTCATACAGTACACACCGACAGTTGAACGTGTAGAAAAGCACGCAAAACACAAAACGTAGTGTCTTTGTGCCATTTTCTAGATAACGTCATGCTCACGTGAGGAAACTTACATGTACCAGGCCCTCCCCACTTTAATCGTATGTGGGGGCCTGGGAACGAGGC
>OZ007513.1:1753451-1802065 GCA_963931865.1 Axinella damicornis | reverse complement strand
TCTACAAAGATACATTCATAATGTCACTCACAAAGTCATACAATGGCCTGTGCAACCGGTACTTTAGTCGGCATTGCTGTTCAATGAAAGAGCCTAAGTATGCACCCCCAGGTAGATGAGCTTATCACACCTAGCACTTTAAAATTTTGCTGAAACGTATGTTATTTCAGTCATCTTCCAATTAACCGCCCATGCAAGCGTTTAGTTTCACTTCACTGTTTTCAGCTACCAGTGGCACCCCAGTCTTCGGCTGTATTGCCGTTTCATATCCACACAGGAGCGGCACAAGGGATTCACACAAGCAACTACTAAAGGTGATGACTATATGACTATACATACAACTATATATAGATCAGTGCGAATGCAGCTGGAACTTGGGTACCTAAACACAATTTCTGACCTACTGGTAGCACTTTCATAATATGATGTGGTGACGGTAGCAGTGATATTCAACCCTTCTCCTACAAAATGCATGCAGACTTCCACTGAACCATCTCCTTCATCCACAGTGAAAGAAGTCTGTTCAAGAATGGGACCTGAATTAAATCAATAGCAGATTGGATGTCAAAGGTGGGGCAAATTTAATCTTGGCTCATTCTTTGCCTCACGCAATCAAGCATTTCTATTATATTTGCTGTGGCAGAAAGCACCTTCTCAAGCCATGCTTGGCACACACTGAGAGGTGTCATATCACAAGTGTATCAGGGTGCTGTGTCCGTTTGTACCGTGGAGGAGGCTTGACTATAAGTCTGCTGTGTTTGTTTCAGCTAGGCACTAGAGAAACTGCAGAATCGAAGGCCTAAGCTAGTGACTCTAGACACCATTTCACAATCTTAGTCGAACAACAAATAACCCTTGTCTAAACATTCAGCGCAATTAAATATCCAACAACAACCATAGTTCATCTCGATCGTGACTCAAATCAATATATCTTAAGAATCAAAGCCAAACACGGCAGCATGTGGTCTTAATGCACCAAGTACTAATATCTGCTGCATGTATATGGCAACCCATGCCTGACCATATTGTGCACATGATTATTAGCAGACACACACATACACACAGACAAAATCTTAGCTGGGCATGTACAAAGCAGATGGATTTTGCCGACTGTTTGGAACTCATTCAGAAGTTCATGCAGCATGTAGCTATATGCATGCCAGTTTTTTCTTACCATCATTATCTGTGATTTGTACGGAGACACACCGACTCAGGACCTGTCTTCCTGTGTCAGTAGGCAGAGTCAGGTACACCCGGAATTGTTCATTTCCTTCCACTTCTGAGTCATCCACAATCTTGATTTTGATGCATTTTCTCTCAGGAGTTGTAAAAGTCAATGTCTGGTTACTTGCAATGTAGTCTTGAGGAGCTAAACAAAACAAAACATTACTAGCACTCTCCAGCCTGTGAATCCCATAATGGCTTTCTGGAATTGTTAAGTTCAGACTATGTACATTGAGGCTGTTTCCCGTAACTCATTGCAAGCATAAATGACGTCATAACTATTTCGATTACCTGTACCAAGAGGTGAATTGTAACGTACGAACCGGTTGCTGTTCTATCCACTATGATCACATTTGCTTCAACACTCTCTCCTGATCCTGAGATATGTACACAGATTTCCAGAAGATCATCTCCTTCCATAGTCACATAGTCAGAACGTCCGCCACATGAGAATAGATCTAAATAATCGCGATAGTAGTATTGCCTACGGGTCCGAAGCAGATATGGTGTGTCTGCAGTTCAGGGAAATAACAAACTCCCTGACATGCAATGCTGTATCTAAACGGATGATTTGGGTCAAGAAATGCTACTGTTATTTTATGTGGTCCTGGACCAACAATCCAGGTATATAGTATACATACGGAAAGGATTTGCAAACCTGTTACTGGGAGAAGGAAATGCCTCATCTTTCATCAACAACTATCTAGAACCTGCATCACAACAAGCCCTCATACATAGTCCACTACCCATGATCCTTGACCTTCTCCCATACGTGTAGAAACCCATAATTATGCATTGAATTTAACTGCAAACCGCCATATTTATTTCTGCTGCAGTAACACTGTACCAAGCCATTCACTATCAGTCTACCTAATGCAAGTTTAATGGTAACATAATGACTAAATGAAGAGCTATATTTACCTCTGTCGTTGTCTGTAATATACACAATAACATAAGCACTTCTAACTGAAGCACGAATTGGCTGAAGATGAATTTCAAAAAACTCCACATCTGGTCCAACATAACTTCTTTGCCGGACTTCACTAATGGAGTCATCCAGAATAGTAATATTCCAACACTTCTTTTCGCCAGAAGTCATTTGCAGCACCTCATCAATGCCAATAAGGTCACGTCCTTCTACATAAAAGAATAGCTCCATCAATAATTATTACACTTGTAACAAATCATACACATTGGTTTCATTAGAAGTGGCAACAATACTCCCGGCAGGCTAGTGCAACTTCAAGGGCAGATTTATTCCCATCCTGCAGCTAGCTACAGATTGCAGCTTGCCCCAATTAATGTACACATTTATATACGACATTAGAACTGTCAAGCGACTTCACCAAGGTGAGCTAGCTACAGCACAACTATTTTTACAGAGTATGAGATGGCAGCTAGTACAGTCAGAATTTTTGTGGGCCTCTCTCAATGCACCATCGCTTCTCTCGTAACCATGTGATTGATTTCTGTGCATATGCACCTCGGGGGTACATGGTTAACTTGCGAACTCAGTGGTAGACGAGGAGACAAACAAATGGTTTAAAGGGAACAATTACCGATTTTTCCAAGTGAAGCTTGGCAAAACAAATTTATAAGTCCAAGCTACAAATGTGGTAGGGGAAAAATTGTTTCGCACAATGAAATGTAATGCAATATAGAGTTTGAGTTTTAGGCTCACGAATTTTTATTACAGATTAGAGATCACCCTTATGCAACAACGTGAACATTGAAACATTGCGTTGAAACTAACCTTGGTGGTGAAGTTATCAGCACTTTCAATTTTCCATTGGCTATCGTCACTTGATTGTACTTACACTTTCTTATCTTGGTGAGCGTTTTTGTCTTCCTGTTTGCTACCACTGCTTGATTCAACTCAACTGCCGTTGACAGTACGTGATATCATGTAATTAATTTCGGCAAGCTGTAAGGTAGCTGCCTATAAACAACCTGGGAACAAGGTTAGCAATTTTGTGAATGAACTTCAAGTCTAATGAAACGTTAACAAGTTGAGAGTATAAGACTATGAGGTATCATTCCAAAGTAAGCCAAGTTGTGCTACCGGTACCAGGAATGCAGTTGCCTCTTGACTAAATTAATGTTACCGCAAAATACCTTCAGCATCATAGTAGAAAAAGGTTGAAAATCGAACTGCAACAGTCAGTCCCTGTCTTCCGTACAGATACCCACAAACTTCCACAAATCCATCACCTTCACCAACAAAGTATCTATTCTTTTCAAAAGAAAGGCCTGCATACATGAAGTAGCAGACAACTTTAAAAATACAGCATTTCAATTCCATATTTTTATAGCATTTCATTTATACAGCATTTCAACTCCATATTTATACAGCATTTCAACTCCATATTTATACAGCATTTAAACTCCATATTTATACAGCATATTTCAACTCTATATTTATACAGCATTTCAACTCTATATTTTTATATTGACAGGACACAACAACATAATTACCCCATGTGCATGAGTAAGTGGGTTTAAGTAATCAGTTTGTTTGTCTGTGTGCCAATCATTCAGTGAGTCAGTCAGTCAGTTACTGACTTTTGGCATGTTACAGTGAATCAGGCCAATGCGTCTTGAGTCTCAGGCGCATTATACTGGATAGGTGCTAAAAATTGTTGATGCAATATCTCTGGAAGGATATACGGTATATGGTGTGATTTCAAATCACTTCTCACACCCATTGCCCTACCCAAAGCCACACCCACGCATTCCAATCCACCGACATAGCAGCAGATGCTAGAGTTTATTTGTTAGTGGATTTTATACATGCCCACACTTTCTACAAATTGGCCACAGCTTTGCCACAGCTTCAGAAACTGTAGGCATGGATGGACATCCAGTAAGCTCATGGCCAACAACTTCGAAAGTGCATAATTCCTGCAAGATCAACATGGGTATACGTAGTCCCGTACCGAGACCCACGCTTCAAATGGCACATGGGCCTGGGTACGAGGCAATTAACCTTGCTTTCAAAGAATTGTAACTTGCCAAGTTTCAACACTTCTGTAAGCACTACTTTTACCGCTAAGTAATACTGGAGCTGGAAATAAAAAACCGGAGCAGCCGGACTGGTTCCACCATCCCTGAACCACCAAGATTGAAGCCCCTTGGCTAATGCTATCAGGTTTACATCAGTTTCAGGACCCACATTACCTTGACAGGGATTGTCAGAGCAGCAGTTGCGTTGGAGATTGTAGTAACGGTACTTAAAACACTCTTGATCACAGTAGCATTGTCCTCCATCAGGTAGTTCCACACGAGAGGCACCATAAGCACAACAGTGTGTAAATCCGGCAGCAATGCAACCTGAAATATAATGCTTCAGCATTGAAGGCAGGACCATTATAGCTAACTTGATCTTATTGATATTCAAGATCGATATCTTGAGTGTATAGATTGGTACTTTACCTTGAGCTCTAATAGCTTGATTCTGTGTAAGTTGTTCACTTCCTGTTGGAATAAAAAATGAAAATTGTAACCCAGATGGTGTCGACAGACACCATCATTGTCAGTTTTCCATGTTAGTGCCATCAGTTCACCCATTTGAGTGCGTCGTAGGACCACTTGACTTTCAAATATTATGCTATTTCCTGCACACACCACACACTTCTCTATGCGGGAAAACTGCCAAAACAGCCATGCAGATTCTAAACTTCAAGTGGCTCACAACAGACTCGAACTGGCAAGCAGACAGAGCAACATTGACAATGACAGTACCCGTCCAGTCTTGCATTTACAGGCAGTTTTTACTGAGAGATGGGTGCATTGTTTGTGAAGAGGCACATCCTTATTCTAATCTACAGGCTCAGGTCATATGGAAAGAAAAACGATAGGGTATAATACTATACGATGTGATACTTCTCAAAAGGCGCCCAAATATGCCTTCAAGGTGATGCTGATTTGTGCAAAGTGCAGACATGTATGCATTACGGTAACAAATGGTCTCTAGTACCTATATATAGCTACTGTTGGTCGGAGGATTGGTAATACAGTATAACTCATGTTGATTTGCACACATGTGATCTTTGCGATGCGTTTCTGACCGAGAAACTTGTTGATTTTACTCGAATCCACAAAAAAAGATGACAATAGTTGCTGATGCAAATCAGCAACTCCTGCATGCCACATTCCTATATAGGCATGCTTTGCACGTACGAATGTACACATAACATGTAGGAGTGGCTTTTAGTGGCGAATGGGTGGATTTGATATCAGATCACACTCCTATATTATTTTCCCTTCCTGAGATACTTATATGCAACACATTCTTAGTGCTCATCCTGGTTATCCAGCCTTAATGGAATTGAGGGTGGAAGAAATGGAAATGGAAGCTCCAGGACACATCGTGCAGCCTTGTTCCCAGACCACCTACCACTCTGCATTCATAACGTACTGCATACATGAACTTTGAACCATGGTCATGTCGTGATTCTGAATGAGGTAGTTGTTTCGGTTGAAGAATTTCAGGAAGTTAACTACTTGCTGACTGTTGCTATAATTATGCTCTAGAACAGCTGATGGACCTGAGAGGTTTGAAAAATGCCTCCAGACCACCTAGATACTTCACTTTGTGCAGGAACTTCCATGATCTCTGTGCCTGGGCAAATTCAGCATTCTGGCTATGCCACTGTTAACTACTAACTAGCACCTTAGTACTTCCATAAATTATGGTTAATGGATCATGATATGAACTAAATGAAACCTTGTAAAATTCATACACACGTGATAGCACTCATTATGAACAAACCTGTTGTGCTGTCTGTCAGCAAGAAAACTGTAATCACAATGAGTGATATGATTTTGCCTTGCATCTCAACTGAGGAAGAAATAATTGGGGTATGCTAATTTAAGAATACAAATCCTTGTCGCATTTGTGTTATTAAATTTTGCTATTGTTTGTTTATTATTATTTTATTGTATTAATTGTTTGAATTAATTGTTCTACATTTTACTTATTCGTTCTTGCTCTGCATGCAGAATTGTCTCGCGTGAGTATTCTATCATCTATGATCCAACAAAAAAAGTAAAAAACAGAATATAGTAGCTAAGACCAGCTGAATTATTTTCCCGTTACACCTTTAATAGATTCAGCATGTGCCATAATATTCTTAGGTGTTCCTCAAATCTGGTTACTGATATTCATGAATCACACACCACCAAATGCCTGTCTTGGACCTTGGTGGGTCTATGAATCTCATTATTGAGTTGCCATATGTTACGCCCATTCGAAAGCGTGCAATTTGTTCCCTCAAATAATTAGCTACATATGCTCATTGTAGCCCCGAGGGCCATCAGAACATTTAATAAGTGGCTGCGGTGTGCACCAACCAATCAGGTCAAGCTCCACCCCGGTAATGAGCTCCGCATCATGGCTATGCCGGTTGAAAAACAGTTCTGTATAATACAACCAGACCCTACAGATCTTGTCACCTAATACATGTAATAGCTAGGGAGTTGTTTAGCTACTGTTTCTCAGATAATCCCTACCTTGTCTCCCTGTTTTTTGCAGTTAACATAAGGTCACTTTTTGTAGTAGGAGGCGCATGCTTGAGCTGAACCTATGCACCTAGTACCTATCACAGAACAGCAGAAGTCAGTCTCCAATCCAACTGTCTGTGTTCACACCAAGACCCCCGCACAGTCTTCAGTTCGAATTTGTGCGCATGCATGCAAGTGAAGAAAATAGCGTTGCGATAGTTTTTGAGGGTGGTTTCAAGGAAGTTAGTTGTGAAAAAGGGTGGGGTCGTGCAGTGTTCAGTTTAATTTTGTACGAGAGAATATTTCGTGTTAGTTAGCATCAAATGGGTGTCTGCTCTAGCCCTACATCAGACTATACGATAGCTGAGTAGTCTCCTCCTCAACGGAGAACGCAGTCTCATCTGCAGTTCTAGCCCAGTTAAGCTTACACATGACTGTAGACTTTTGATAGCGTACCCATTAACAACTTGGAAGGCCTGGGACCTGAACGAGGCTATTAAATCATAGCGATCTAACTACGGTATGATTTATCGAACAAATTTAAACAAACGTCAATTCGTCCTTGGACCCCAGGCGCACGCGTGCTGAAAAAGTTGGGCGATTGCTCGAAGGTGTTCGCCGATTGCTCGAAGGTGTTCGCCGTCGCGACGGTCCCCTGCTTCGGGTGGGGATTCGCCGCATTTTAGGCCATGGCCGGAAAACTGCACCGTTTGCTTCAGCCCCGCCAGTCCGCAGAATTTCAGCAACCCGTTCCATGCACGTTTAAGGATCGACCCATAAGTTACAGCCGCATACACTTAGCTTCACTGCCTTACAGGTACAGCTGGCAGCAAACACTTCACCTATCGCAACTTCAATATTGTGCACTTACTTATAGCTACCCTCCTGTGCTCTGGGTCATAGGCCAGAACCAGTCAGAACCCATGCAGTCTGAGTGACCCGCTTTCGGTACAACTTCAGCAACAAATTAACAGAGCTGCTGGCAATGGACCGCTACTTAATGTAGTACCACGACGCCACTCTAATTAGTCTAAACCAATTAGCTATGACTGCTGGTAAACCATAGATTATCTACGGGTAAACTAGACGGTCCTCACCGCACCCATGATTAACTGGCGCCATGGCAGGTGCAAGTATAATGCTGAGTGGATTATCTTATCAGCCTAGTTCCCAGAGTCAAATCTGCAAACCTATAGCTACATGTTGCTGCTGTGCATGCACAAATGTTTTCCCATGGTAACCTGCTGATGTTACCATGGCTACTAAAAGATCAGTTTTATTATCGAACCTAAACCTAAACGTGTTGTTTTTGTCTACAGTGAGTGCATGCAGGTACACGTATTACTAACAAGTGAGCATGAGTGGTTCACTCAGAGTTTGCAGACATGCTTATACCAATTCTCTTTGGATTTGGTAATGTGAGCACACTCCACACATGCATGTGTAAGGGCCCCTAGCTTGCCTCTGAGCCATACCCATAAGATCAAAGGACCACAAAGAGTATAAAATACTAAGTCTTTGATCATTCCTTGTCTATGTGGGAAATGAATTTGGGGACCTGCTGTTTTTGGAAACACACGTGATATTCATTATTAATTGTCTATAAAAACAATCAAGTGTGTAAGCATGAACCAAGTTGCTTATGTCAACAGTAACCATGGTTTCATCTCTGACGTGTTTATAGAGTACATTCAGCTGTGTTGCGTATATCTTCAACTAAGCATCATCTATGATGTGTTTGTGTTTGTGTTTGTGTGCTAATCCTTTGCAAATACCATGATCAATGGCAGAACTATGGCTTCACATGGAAACTAGCATGTACTGTGGTAGCTTGCTACATGTATTTCTTCAATCTTAATTGGAGCGTTAAGAGCCTCATCCAATTAATCCCCAGCGATCCTAACTCCACTGCAGCTGTCCAATGAGAGCAGTGGCTGTATGCCAGTATATAGTTGATGTGTGACAGGAGGGATGAGGTGCCCATGTGATGTTAGCTATTACTTTTGAGGAGCGGTGCATTGTTGCACAGCTGAGCCATGGGATGCTCAGCACTTTCACATCCAAAATGACAAGGAGTTAAATCCTGTAGCCCCCTATACTTTCAGCATTTCCCGTCTGAGAAGACATGCTCCGCCATAGGTGCATGTACACCTATTGTGGATGCATGCTTACACCTATGGCGGAGTCACGTCTTCTCAGACCGGAAATGAAGACATCCATATGCAGAATTATTTGTGAGTTTTATCCAAGCCCTCCAATGCTCCAATGCGAGATGTACTGTTTCCACATTACAAATCAGCAAATGCTAGAATGCATAATTAGAGCTTACAATGACATACAATGATTCCCAATGCGATCATTGTACAAACAACTGTTGAAGCAGTAAGGCACAGCACCTATCAGCAAATTCTACCAACAACGAAGCATGCACAATCTTACAAAATTTGTTAATTTGTTAATTCAAACAGTATGATGTTACACTGTGAACTTCACATTCTGTTGACGTCGGTTCTTTCCACAGTCCTGGGGTACAATCTTCAGACTGTGTTTTCCTGCTGTGAGCTCACCCATCTCAACAGGACTGGTGCCTAGACAATGATATAAGAGTAGCTATCAGCTGATGAAGATGGAATAGAATTGATCGTCCAACATGGTACATGCAATGAGAAAGTGCATTCAGTACGTACATGTAAAGGCCGGCTCAGCATCCAGCCTGCACCTGAACGTCTCAGCTGGTCCCGTTCCAGTGAACTCGACAGTAGCTGTGTCCCCCCTCACTGTCACACCGGTGTTTATCAAGTGGGTTGTGCAGAAGGAGGGGTCAGAGCTGATCTCAAACCTCCTCCTCTCTATCACCCGGTCCTCTTTGCTGTTGGCGGCAGCCACCCGCAGCACATACCTCCCTGGAGCAAGATCAGTGAATGACACACTGCCAGAAGAACCTGAGTGGGATGGAAGTTGGAGGTTTGTATCCATCATCAGCATCGTTTTGCCATGGCCTGTGCATTGCTTCTAATAGTTCTAACAAAATATTTAACACCATCTTCTTGGAAAAATTGTTAATTCAAACCCAGGAAACTGACTTTCATAAAATTAGTAGAGTCGTTACAGTATATCATCATGAGGGAGCATGACTTACAAGCTATTCATAACTGATAAAATCATGATAATTATGCTGCCTGGTACTACAACCGAAGGTGCATTACTATAGACACTTACAATTCATCTCCCTGTGCCTGCTGATCTGGCAGGTGAGTGAATAGGCAGGTCTGGTGAGGATAAAATCAGCCTCCACTGAACTCCCATTAACCCTGGGACTGTCACTAATGAAGTGAATGCGCAGTTGGGGAACATCCGGGAGAACTGGGGAGTGGAGATCAACACACTAATGCATCCATATTAAGTGTAGAGGATAAAATGTCAATTACTAACTGTTTGGTGTTCGAGTGTCATTTTCCAGCAGGTACTCAATTGCGTCCTGAGCAGTGAGAGCAACAGTGTCTGTGATTGTGATCCTTAGGGTGTGGTTTCCAGGGGCAAACGTCCGTATATTGACAGAGATTGGCAAATCACCTGTGTAGAATATATAGAGTGTGTCAGGTGGTTTTAAAAACAAAAGGAGAACATCTACTTATAACATGACAAAACAATGTCCTAGCATAAACTTCAACATCTGTTGTAATACTATTCAGCCCTTACACTGGTGCTCCACTCCCCCATCAAATGAACACATTGTTGTCACAGGAGGTCTGTTGCTCCGACAGTCAATGGTGACATGTGTACGACTGCCATCAGTAGCACACTCCAGCAACAGAGGATCCGCTGCAGGGTGGTGTGGGGAACATAGAGATTACTTAGCTCTTCAGAGATCCACTACAGGCTGGTAGATTGTACAGCACCCACAGACAAGAGATGTGTTGAAAAGCACAGCAAGACAATCTTGTATTGTTCAATACAAACTCTCTTGAGTCAACTACTCCTATGTAATTTTGTAAGTTCGTGCAAGTAAAATGTTAGAAAACTTACCCACGCATTCAGCAGCTGATGTCATACCAGTAGAAGGAGTGGTATGGAACTGAGGACAAGGTATGCACATGCTACTACCGACCCTTGGTTCGTATGAGCCAATGAGACAGGGTTTGCAGACTTGAAACCGTTCAGTAATAGCCTCGCCATTGAAGATCCGGGTTTGTTCAGTGTAGGCTGAAAATGTACCAGGCTCACAGGTCACTGCAGTAGAATATAGAACTTCATTACATACTTCTCTTCATATTTTACCATCCTTTTACTACAGAAATGAACTTACCACACAACAAGAAATCTGAACTCAGTTGCTGGCCAGCTGGACATTTGTACACCAGATTTTGTACCGTGAGTGAAAATCCTGAAGCACGAAGGGTCAGTGGTGCACACTGAATGGTAAACTCTCCTTGCTGAATGGCACTTTCAATGGCTACTTTACTTCGCTGCAGGCCAGATCGTTTTGGGACTGCTCTATTTGCTATTTCGATCAGCTGAAATCCTTCGGCTGTAACATTCTGAGTAACCAAGGTGAAGCTACACGTGTAAGCGCATCCAGAGTTCCGAACTACCTCAAGCCCACTAACGAGAGTTGTGGTATTGTCAGTTAGCACACGAAGTGCTTGAAGGATGTTCTCCCTTACCATCTCAGTAGCACACAAACCATCAACTTGACATTGTTCTCCAGACGACATGATCTGGAATCGTATGGGAATTGCCTGCTGACTTACAGTGAAGCGGAGAATCCGCAAGTAAACTCCTTCTGCTCTTATACTTCCATGTGCATTGTATGCTTCACAAGTGTACCATCCTTCGTGCCTCTTCTGAGGGAGAGGAATAAGCAGTTCATTGGTGATTTCTCCTTCAATTGGCATCCATGAACTATCTTCTGTTGGTCTGAAGTACCATCTCCACCCTGGGTAGGGCCAGGAGGTGGCATTGCATGCAAACCAGGCACCATTTTGATCGCTCTCATACACCGATGTTGGGACAGGCAGGAGGTAGAACTCGGCCAGCTCATACACAATCGCGCTAGTGCTGATGGAGCTCACGGTCCCGACCGGATTGGAAGCATGACAAGTGTAATTGCCAGAATCCAAGCGTTGCATGTTTGTGAGGATGAGTTGGTTTGAGGTAGAGTCTGGAATTGTATTTCCATTCTTCTTCCATCGGTAGGTCACATTGAGGTCAGAGTCAGCTTCACAGGTGAGAGAGAGTGTACCATCAGTAGGTACATTCACTTCTGGGGGAGGGTGGAGTGTGATGCGGGGAGGTGAGCTGCACCAGTAGCTGTTCTCATTGTATTCATTGATAATGGCTAGTATGGGGCTCATTTTCTCAATGGCTTCCGGTACAGTCAGGTTCCTCACTGATGCAAGCTCCAACAGGTCTTCTCTTGCTAGTGGTAGTTGTGCCAGCAATGTTTCTGCTTCAGTGGCAGGAGTGTTTCGCAGCAAGGCTTCAAGTATGTTTACTGCTGTGAGTAGACAGTCACTAAAACTGAAGCATGGATAGCCACTCACAGAAGTGGATTGACTGTACAGAACCTCTACTCTTGATATCCAGTCCGGGAAAGCATTGTCTTCAAGTGTCTGTAAGCGCTCACTGATTGCCGTCAGCTGCTCCCCCAACAAGGCCACGTATGCTTTGACTTCTGCATCATCTTTCACTCTTTCCTCCAGATCTCCAACATTTGTCGTGACATTGAACGCTGATTCGAGAACCGTGAAGTTAACCCCATTCATCTCACCAATACTACCTACCTGAGACTGGCTGGAAATGTCTTCCACTTGTTCTTCAGTTGCCAGTTGTGCATCATTCAAGCTCTCATTCACTTGTACAAGGGAAGTGGCTATTTCACTGAGGAACAGAATGGTGTTCTGGAGGTCAGCGCAGTTCTCTTCAAATCTCTGTTGATTTGAACTTACCGATTCCACTTGCTGCCGCTTAGACCTTGAGCGAGAGTGGACAGACCTCGTTTGTCTCATCTGAAATGACTCATAGACCATTTCTTCTGCAATATTGTCAAACAATTCAACCTGATACCGGGTTGAGAAATCAAAATCTACCATCTTCTCGAATACTTGGCCAGTGCGTGGTGTCATATATGTAATGAGAATTGGAAATTGTGAAGGAGACTCAACTGCAATTGTGATATCGAAAGTAACGTTCACAACTCTCAGTGTATCAACTGAAGGTATGCGCTGCTTGATAAGTTCATAGATTCGCAGTCCAATTTCAACTTCAGATAAAGTCATTTGATAGCTATCCTCAGCCAAGTCACGAGCTAGCCGTGCACCCTCGTATGCTGGTAAAAACTGGTTGAACTTTTGTTGAGAACTTTCGAGACGAACTTGAGCAACTGAAGCAGCCGATCTTGCCAAGGATAAGCTCATCCGCGCTTCAATCAGTACCTGAAAAGGTTCCACAATATTTTGTCTAGCCTGCTCCAAGTTTTCAAAGGCAACTTGTCGTGCTACTCGGCATGCAGCATTGTCAGCAATACATGAGTTATCAGGTCTTCTTATGGCACAGTCACTTAGTTCACAAACTGTGGCGGGGATGGTTCCATTGTGAACATGTACGGTGCAGTTTTGGTATTTCTCCACTGGTACCTGAATGTCACCCCAGTTGTATACTGGTACACTCTCAACTACTGGAACACACCGTCCAAAACAGATGACTCCTTGTGGGGGAGATTGGCATTCTGACAAACAGACATATTGACCTGCTAGATTTCGACATACGAGTATCCACCTCCACACTCTCCTGTCCACATAGAATGGTGCTATACGAACTCTTCTGATCTCAAGGACAGTGTAGGGGCACCGTCCTGTCTCTTCGGTGTAAGTGTCAATGTAGGATGGTGTGCATATCCTGCCACTCATACAAACATCTTCGCAGAATTGCTCCATACACAAGTTGTTAACATCTTCTTCGTACTGCTGGACTTCTTCGCTAGCGTTATCAAATGCTTTCCGGGCTTCAATCACTGCATCATTTGCTGCACTCATTTCTGACAGTCTGTCTTGATATGTTGTATTGGCATCAACTAATTCCATTCTCCTCATATTACGCCGATTTTGGAACACTTGGAGGAAACTTTGCTGTGAGGAAATTCGGGCACGGTTAGCAGAAATTTGTCTACGTAAAGCATTTATAGCTGTATTCCTAAGCTGTCGATCAATGGATCTTGAAAGAAGTTCATAGAAACTGCCAGTTCCATTCCTCATGACCCCAGATATTGAAAAGGACAGTGTATCCCAGGAGGAGTCATTTGTAGGAGCCATTACCATCAAGTAGGCTGCATATCGACCAAAGATTGTGGCATTTGCTGCAAATTGCAGGTTGTTATTCACAATGTCAACAGCAGTGAAGAAGTTTGTATCAAGAAAGGAAACAGCTACCCTGCTCAGCTTGGCTGCAAATGTACTGTCATCTCTACCAAATGCAAGGGAAATTGCTGCTGAACTGTCACTTTGATGGAGGGTGAGAAAGTTTCCAAGGGGAAGTCTGTCTCTTTTGGGGGTAGAGAAAATCAAAAGGGAAGTGTCCACTACTTCTGGCATGTTATCTTGAAAGCAGAGCTGTTCAAAGTTCCCAGTACCAGAGAAGTAAAGCCTGTGATTCATACCAGTGAATGTCAGCCTCCCGAGGTTGAGATGTGGGCATCCAGTATGAAGACTAAAACCTTGGAGCTGAAGATCAGGATCAAGATTCACGAAGACATCCACCAGGCAGTCTGTCGTCTCCTCAGCAAATGGTAAGAGTTCGGAAAAAAATTGCTGGCCAGGACGCTGGGTATGTATGAGTTTGGTTGAAACCCCAGAAGCCTCATGGTCTTCACTTCCCTCTCGGGAGCAATTTGGGTTACCTGATGGAGAAGGGAAGTTTGCACCTGATAAAATGTCAAAGTTTGCACACAGTATAAATGGTGCAAAGTGTGGGGCAGAGTTCCACTTAATTTTACTTCATTGGATTGACATGCAAGTAAGAATAACTAGTCTTCACCTGACATGAATGAGAATGGTAAGTTTACTTCTACTGCATCAGTTACACAAGACCAATGTTGAAAAAGCTACTTCATACAAATTACACAATGTACACTTCTGGCAGGGGAAAATTGTGCCACATAATGTGCACAGTTAATCAAACAAGACTTAGGGTAAGAAACATCAAAAATGTTTGGAGATGTAGGGATAGCAGAACAGCAAAAAGGAATGATGGCATAAAACAGTTCAGTATACAACCCCTTCTTACATATCTTTCCACATAATACATGTGCAATGAGAAAGATATGAAAGATGGGGTTGTATTCTGAACTGCATCCCCGCTTGTTTTTGCTGTTCTGCTATCCCTACATCTCCATACATTATAAAAGTTTTTTTTACAGCAGCATACTTGATAGAATTCCCTCCACATACAGTACACAATTTGAATTCAAAGTTCAAACTTGCTCAGTGTGCATGCGTACAAATGAAGAAAATGGTTATTAGCGATTCCAGATCATGTCGTCCGAAGCCATAGTTATTGAGTGGGCAGTTTCAAGCACCTTGTGAGACTTCGAAGTTGTGAAATAACAATGAGGTCATGCATTGCTCAGTGGAAAATGCTGTTGTTTTGTGTGAAAACAATTGTAAAGGAGTCAGGCAGTTCCGAACTAGTCCATCTGCAGAACAACCAAATTTGGCAGTTGTCAACTTTCGGATCTGATGCGGTACTTTCGCGATGCTTTTTCACAACACTGATGATGAATGGCAAGTTGTCATAAAGGGTTATAATATGTTAACCGTGTTTGAATTTTGATAGATTTTGAAAGATGTTTTGTACTATCATATATTGCGTGTCTGTTGTTTCCCTACGTTTTACTCCTACCCAGATCCTGACTACACCATATGTCGTCATTGCTCTCCTGCACTAACCCAAATGTAAGTTTATGGTGCTGATGTCTTCCCATCCACTGCCATTGCTCGAGCGCTTGCTTTGACTTTCATTAGCAGTACAGCTCTTAGGACAACCCCACAAATATTCTGACTACACTGTCGTGATCACCGTGGTGCACTGACGCTTATGTGCCAAAGCTCACCCTGGTGGCAAAGCATCAATTGCTCATTTCAACTTGGCAGCATGGTCGTAATGTGACATGTGTTAATTCAAATGAGTTGAGAGCTGCCTGCCTATGTACAGGTAGTCTTCGAATGAGGCTAGCTGTAGGCATGAGTATATGTGCTGGTGGAGTCTGCCCAGGTGCAGAGACTGAATCTCGGCGTTAAGGTGCATACCGTAGATACAGTATCCTAGTTAGTTTCATTAGCTTTCCGTACCACCCTGGTGTCTCAGTGATAGATGGTCAGGAGGTACAGGATGCCTGGACCTCCACAAGCTGTGGAAGTGAGTGTTGGGTGCCCAAGTTGAGACCAACAATGATTTCATTGCTCACAACTTTATCACTGGGGTAGCTAAGTATCAGTACACGACAGTCATCACAATGGTGTAGCCACAAAGTTCATGGGCCTTTCTTCAGAGCTGTTCTGCTGATGACAGTCGAAGCGAGTACTCAAGCAATTCGGCCGAGCCCGAGTCAGAAAAGGGGACTGTACAAATCAACAGGGTGTAGCTATGAATTATTTGGTATCACAGAATAAGCATTCTGTGAAATATAACATCAGTGAGAGCAGCACAAGTCACTCAGACCACAGAAAGAAATGGTTCTCGGGCACTTTAAACAATTCACTTACTATTAAAGCATTCTCCAGTCCCAGGACCTACCTGACGGTGTCGCAACTAGTGGCCAAGCATGAGGCGTTACTACCTAGTAGCTTCCAGAACTATCCAGAGAGCTATTGAGTTGCAACTGAACATCAAACTGGTTCTGTATCCTTCTGCGCACATGTATGGATGTACTGTTGAATAGGAATATGCATAGCACACGTACATTGCCCTGGACATGCCTTGATACCCCTGAGCCTATAGTGCAGATAACTACAGAGCAGCAGAGCAAAACAATCATTGTACCTGAAATGCCTAGGATAGATTTGGTGGTACTGGCTCCAGTCAAAAGCAACCTCCTGCTCTCCCCAGCGATTGTAGTGTTGACTGTCAAGTCCATTCTTCCTACCAGAACACCATCTTGATCCTACATTGGCACATTGAGGTACAATTGTTTAGCAGATAATAGCAGACTTCCAAAAAATGGCTTCACTGACCTGGTAAAGGTAGTAGAACTTTCCAATGAAATTCACGTTAACTTGGAGATGTCCACTTCTGAACGGCATCCCTGATTCTACAGTCACTATCACATCAGATTGTGGCAGTTTGGGTTGGAAAAGTGAGATTCCATTCCAGTACAAGCTCGAAATGGGATCAACAGTCATTCCTGCCTTAGAAAGTGTGACACTCTGAATTGAAATGCCCCAGCCACGATTAACTGAGTAATCTCTCAGGAACCGTGATACAAGTAGTTCTTGTGTTGGCCCAGAAAGGTCTATGTGTATTGGAGATGACTGTCCTTGGCAAAGGTCAACAGCAAAACAGATTGGGTCACTTGCTCCAGGAAAGGAAGTGGATTGAGGCTCAATGTACGTCACATTCTCTCCGTCAATCAAAGCAGATATTGTTCGCCCATATCTGAGAACAGAATACAGGGTTTGGCTAGACAGATCTACCTCTAGGTTTTGACATCCATTCAGCAGTGGGACATCTTCAGGCTCCACCAGTTCAGTAGTAGTTTCATAAGGCTCAAACACATTAATTGGACCCATGACTTCCTGATCAATAAAGATGTCCAACCACGCGGGGAATAGAAACGGCCTTACACGTTCTAGGTACGTGAAAGCTAGAGACCTGTGTTGCAAAAACAGTTGAGTATCTCTTGTTGTGAAACTGTAGTGGTAACATTCTGGGTTATTCTCATCCTCTCTACAGGCCCTGCAGCCACGCACTGGGTCCTGTGATAGTTCAAAGCGAGGAACAATACCTGTGCCAACAACAGATGAACTGTGCACATCTATCCCAGCAATAGAAAGTGGTAAGCGGAAGTTATCGTTAGCAACAAATACAACTCCACTCGTCGACTGAGTAGTCCCTGGTTTGGGAATCCAGTCACATGCAGACTTAAATGTTATTCGGTTTGATAAAGATGACATTGGACACTGGAAGGAGATATCAGAAGGCATACAGCAACTTTCCTGAAGAAGTCCTGTAACAATCCCAAGCTCCTCAAAATAGTTAGTGGCATCACCATCACTGACAGTCTCACTAACTAACACAAGAGAATCTACAGGTGGCAAAAAGTTCCTTGCATCTTGCCCACTCAGTCTGTACTGGATCGTGAAATAACCTGCAGCAGTTCCCTTCACAGCAAAGGTGGCACTTTTGTTGACTGGAGTAAATTGAAATTCTCTCGGTGAAATCTGTAAATGGTCTCCTCCGTACGCTCTGATCATGAATCTTTGCTCTGCAGGGGCCGACAAGACTAGTGACTCCGACAGCATACCCACAGTCAAGGTTGGAATCATGGGGGTGGAGATAATTCCAGTGCTGCAAGTTGGTCCTGTGAACCCAGTACCGTCACAGTCACAGGCGAATGTTGTAGGTCCACTAGGTGAACATGCACCGTTGTGTTTGCAGGTATCCGGCTGACAGATGTTGCTCTCTGGGAAAGAGCAGTGAACTCAGAGATAAATAGCAAAGCCTACACAGTGTAAAGACAGGGCAATCTGTAAAATAAATATTGCTCACCTTCACACAGAGGTGCTTCTGTCCATTGAAGCCGGTCAGTTCCATCGGACAAACTGCAAAATCGTTCACCAGGCCCCTCTCTCTCGTAGCCATACTCACACTGAATACCGCAGGATGTTGCGTACTCATTTGTGCAAGGTAGCCGGACAAATCCATGGTCTGGGGGTTCGAGAGATGTACACTGCCTAGGCCTGCAGATTGCAGGACGGCCAGACCATCGCATTGAGGGGAAGCAAACTCGAAATCTGGTTCCAACTAGGGTGTATCCTTTGTCGCACATGAAACTACACTGTCCTCCCGTCGTTTGCCGGTTACACGCAATGGTGCCATTTTGAGGAGCCTCGAGTGCAGGGCATCTAAGAGCTGAATAGGATAATCATACAGATTTTTGATCAGAGCCAAACTGAGTAAGAAATGAAACGGGATTGCACAGCTCCTGCTCCACAGCAAGACATGAATGGAAAATCCAGGCTTCCTATCTCAAATGAAAACTCTTCCATTGCTATAGCTAGTCCTGCTGGATGGGAAAGGAGAGTTGGCTGTTCAATCTCTACAGATATCAATACTCGATCCACGTACTATTCAGTACTACATTGCTTAGTTTTATATTTACTAACTTAAGGGACTAGCCTGATCAACTTGCGTTGTGTAAACAATTAACTGTTTTGTGATAATGAGATAAACCAGGAGCCCATAATGAGAAGGAGCGCCCAACTACAGGAACGAGTCTGGTCCAAAAGTACGGAAGCCGAGAAGGGCCATTCCATTCTGCCGTTCTACCATTCTGCCGTTCTGCCGTTCTGCCATTCTGCCATTCTGCTATTCTGCCATTCTGCCGTTCTGCGATTCTGCCGTTCTGCTATATATATCGAAGGTAGCACGTGACTGCACGTGTGACTGATCAGCTGACTAGGGATTATTAATATTGAACACCATGCCGAATATGGAGTCCCTTTTGGCAGGCGTTATATTGCTCTTGATATTGCTCTTCACCATTGTGTCGGAAGTGGAGGCCATTGTTCCCACGCAACTCTCTCGAGGGCTCAGTAGGGATGAACTCATAAAGGAGTACTTCCTCGAAGGATACGAATACCGTTTAATTATTTGCTTCCTCTACTTTGTCCATGGTCTAACTTTGTCTCTTCGTCAACTCAAGAGGGTATTACGAGCTATGGATCTCCACAGAAGGGTCCGGCCAAGGTTTAACCATGTGATGGTCAGAACCTTAATACGAGTAAGCAAAATAGATATATAGCTGTCTGCTATGGGCCAAACTTCCAAGTTGTATGTGTGATTTTGTGTAGAAGGAGCTGAGGACCTCTGGGAGTTCATTGGGATACCGGGCAATGTGGAAACGTTTGCAACAGAAGTACAAAGTAGTGGTGTCAAGGTTAGCCAAGAATTGTATGATGAATTTGGCTGTGCAATGTCAACTTCTAGCTAGGTGTATTTACGATGTCCAGATGTGTGCAAATAATTCAGCATCTATGCATATGGCCAACCTCTTCTTTTATAGTATGATAATAGCTTGTGTATCTTTCAGGAGTTTCCACTTGACTTGTATTTTCCCAGAGATTCAGTAATGAGGATGCTATCTCAACTGGATTCAGAAGGATGTTTAGAGCGAAAATATAATAAACTTCGTCGCAGGAAGTACAGGAACAAGGTACGCTAATTTTCAATAATTAATATTATTATGCTTTGAGATCACAACATGATGTATGTTTGTTTTTTATCCAGGGACCTAACTACATTTGGCACTGTGACGGCTATGACAAGCTTAAACCTTACGGATTCCCAATCCACGGATGTATAGATGGGTTAGATCTATGACTATTCTGTGAGTAAAGTATATGTTTGAAGTCCATGCCACTTACTCAATAGGTACTCACGAAGGATGCTGTGGCTAAATGTTGGCACTACAAATAACAACCCATCTGTGATTGCTCATCACTTACTGACTTGCGTACAAGAGCTTGGAGGTTATTAATTTGACAAGTACACAGGGTGTTATAGAACTACACTGTGTTAAGATTTTTTTTCTTTTCTTTTTTGGTAGGAACACCCAGAATCCTCCGATGTGATTTGGGCACAGAAAACTCGCGTGTTGCTTTTATCCAACCATTCTTAAGACGCAATGGAAGTGACTGCTATTGTGGTGAACATAGTTTCCGTTATGGGAAATCTGTGTCAAATCAAGTAAGTATAGATTTAAGGTTAGCCTTCATCATAACTAACTATATATGATGTTTATAAATCTGTCTCCCATAGAGGATTGAAGCATGGTGGTCACACTTGAAGCGATGCTTTACTGAATGGTGGATTGACCTTTTTAAGGTAGTTCAGTGTAGCTAAAGAAGATAAGGGTATTAACTCTTTGAACGCTGCGGGCCACTAAAGTGGCCCACGGCGATTTTGAATGGTTAGCTTTTAAATACCTGTATGCGTTAGAGAAAGTTAGTACGGCGATTTGGTGTAGTCGGCAGTGCGCTTGCGTGTTAATGCGGACATCGGTGGTTCGATTCCAGAAAGTTAAGCTCTTTTTTTTTTATCTCCCATTTTGGTTTTTCTAACTCATTAATTATTCATAAGTGAATATCCCGCGGGCAAAGAGTTAATTATTGATGAAGACTGCCACAGTCTGTTAGTACTGAACAGTGTTCTGTTGCCATTCCTAGTCCAAAATCTATAGATATATACTGTTATGTATTACTGTATTACTCTTATTACAGGAAATGCAGATGAGCGATCTTTATGATGAAACGAACTACATACACAGGTTGTTTCTGCACGAGTTCTATGCATATGGATTCCTTATTAAATCCTATTGTATTCCATACAGGGATTGTCTTCAGTTTTGTTTCATGCATATCATTCAGCAAGAGCTAGACACATTACGTCATGAATGGAATACTCATAGAATTCGACCAAGTAAAGATTGCTTTGTTCCTGCTGGAATCCCTGATGAATTATTCTTCCTTCCTCAAGTGTACGGTTAGTATAGTGGAGTAGAAAATGCATGCTATCACCATCCTCGTTAATATCATTTTCACTTCCTTTAGACACTGTAAACTACTTGTGTGCAACAAACATGCGGGACATCCAAGTTGCAAAACAGTATGCAGAAGTGCCGGATCCCCCAGGTTCTCTTGAATTCCTTCAAGTGGCCTATGAGCTAATGACAGAGCATCAATTGGACTTTCCACAGACCATAGAAGATGCAATGTGCTTGTATGCTGAACTTGTGGCATTGATTGAAGCTGAATTGCAATAACTTAGTTATACAAGCTGCTTTGTGATCTTGCAAGATTAATGATGGTCAGCATAATTATAGTGTTGTTTACCATAATAATTATATCAAAATGGATCTTCATCCACCAAGGTACATCTTCAGCATAACCAATGTGGATAGACTTGAAAGACATGATCATGACCACCATGATACGTATACAGATATAATGAATGCATGATATAGAGGAAAAGTCCTTTTGCTTGATCATGACCACCATGATCATGACCACCATGATACGTATACAGATATAATGAATGCATGATATAGAGGAAAAGTCCTTTTGCTTGATCATGACCACCATGATACGTATACAGATATAATGAATGCATGATATAGAGGAAAAGTCCTTTTGCTTGATCATGACCACCATGATACGTATACAGATATAATGAATGCATGATATAGAGGAAAAGTCCTTTTGCTTGATATGCATGGATAGAGACAATCCAAAGTGACGACTGCCAGGATACAAATCATATCTTGTAGAGCATAGCCTTAAGTAATTCCTTCACTGGTGGCCGAGAAGCAACGGCCTCGAAACATGCTTGGCAGATAACTTTTACTGGTGGCGGGAGAAGATGTGTGTTGGGCTTCTCATTACTAACTGCCACTTTGAACATAATCTGGTAGGGGGAAAGTCCTGGCCAAACTGGAGTCTCCCGAAAGAGGACCAGCAGGACAGCTCCCAAAGCATACACATCTGTTGGAAGGCCCAAACCCTCGCTACGTAGTTGTTCAGGTGACTGGAAACCGGGACTCCCTGCCAGCATTGTTTTAGTGCCCACGGTGGTCGTTGCAGACATCACCTTGCAGAGCCCAAAATCTGCCAGGAAGACTTTCCAAGTCCCTTGTTCAACCTAAGATAAAGTGACATCAACATCATTGTGCCAGCTGCGTAATACTTTTCAAGCATTCTCACCAGGATATTAGACGGTTTAATGTCTAAGTGAGCGAGAGGAGGGCTGTTGGTGTGTAGAAACACTACAGCTTGGCAGAGTTGTACTGCAATGCGGACTTTGATGGTTGGTGTCAGCTGTATGGTATAAGTATACATGCTAACAGGCATAGAACCAACATCACACATAGAGAAAACATTACACACTACCTGATGTTTTCCACCGAAGATGATATTATGGAGATTATCTCCATCTACCAGGGCCATGAAAATCATCAGTTGGCCTTCATGTAGCAGTGAGCCCATCACTTGAACGATATTTGGATGTTGAAGTTGCCTGTAGTAACCAACCAATAATGCTGGAGTCTGGTGATGAGTTTTCATAGTGTAGCAAACTAACCTGCACTTCTCAACTTCAAAAAGAACACGCTTGTCTTCTGGTCCAATCTGAAGAACTTTGGAAGCAACTACAGTTCCACGCCACACCGCTTTGTAGACGGTACCAAAGCTTCCATGCCCGATGATACTGATCAATCGGACTTTGGTCATGTCTGCATGTAATGTAGTTTAGCCACAATCATACAAATTGCCACTTGTATTTATTATCTTCAGTTTACCATCACAGTCAGCTGGCAAGATTTCCTGCTCCAACAGATCTTCTACACAAGAATTAAGAGTATATTCAATAGGTATTATATAGCTAATCATCTGTCTCAACACGAACCTCTGGTAGCTGCACTGGTCTTCTGACAGGCTGAGAACTCGGTTCCATCCTTAGTACCTAAAAATAATGGTTAGACCATGAGGTTTATTGCATACAAACCAATACAGTGAAGTTCTTCTGTGTGTGCTTGTAATACTATGGAAGGGGGATTAACAAAGCTGAGAAAGACCATTCATTCAGCCACATTTTGCAATCCTTCTTCCTTACTGCCGTTCTTCCTAACTGCCATTCTTCCTAACTGCCGTTCTTCCTAACTGCCGTTCTTCCTAACTGCCATTCTTCCTAACTGCCATTCTTCCTAACTGCCGTTCTTCCTAACTGCCATTCTTCCTAACTGCCATTCTTCCTAACTGCCGTTCTTCCTAACTGCCGTTCTTCCGTACTGCCGTTCTTCCTAACTGCTATTCTGGCATCTTACGGTTGCTATCAATAATATTAATAAGATTTAAATATGCATGTGTGTGTGTGACGGAAGTGGGATGTTTGTGGGGCGGGACTAGAGTAGTGATGCACGACCTTTGTACTTCAATTTACTGAAGCAGACGCAATTGGGGATCCGGAGCAGCAGCTGAAGCAGACGCTGAAGCAGACGCAATCGGGGTTAGGAGCTCTGTACAGGGTCACGTGAGTAGCACTAACTTAACTACAACTAAATGCTTTTACTAATTAGCCCTTTTGAGATTTAGTACATGCATACTTAACCCAATTAACATTAACATACCCTTCACTTCAAACTGATGTTCAACAGATACTTCCAGCTGCTTGCTGCTCACACGGCAAGTATAATTGCCGAGCATGGTGGTATACAGTAGAGGATGAACTTCTCCCTCCATGTCTAGCCCATCTCTACTCCACTGATAGGACACAAGGGGGTGGTAGCCCCCCAGTGCTACACACATCAATAGTGCAACATGGTTCATCTGAGAACTATCTGCTCGAGTCCACGTGGAAAACTGGGAACCTTAGAAAGTAAGATAAGTACCACTCTGTTCACACCATCAAGAAGTTATGCAAATGCATGTGACTAGGGGTGTTGGTAAAACAACAAATGAAACGAAGAAACGAACCGAAACAGGAAGCCATGCCCAAAATAAGCTAAGGGCTCATGTTTGCTATAGTGCTAAAGCTCTTGCTATTAAAGAATGTTCACAATACTGGTTTCCTATGGAGAGTGTGGAAGTGTGCTGGCTCGTGAGACTACCTAAGACCGCAAGTTCTTGGACTTATAGATGCTGACAATAATAAAGTACTTACAGAGCCAGCTAGGGCAGTACTCAAGGTACCTAATTAAGCTACTAAATAGCTTTTGGTACTGCACGTGTTAAAGTTAGCTACAATCTCGGTAGTCAGAATCAATATTTAGGATGTGGCTTCTTGTTTCATTTCATTTTGCCATTTCATTTCTTGTTTTATTGACACCCTGTGACTAGCGATAAAACGGATCACAATATTAGCATAATTATTGTAAGAGTAACCTTTCATTGGGGTCTTGTAAACAATCTTCCCACCCTCCATATCATAATCTCTCACTAAGTCCACTACTACGTCTCCAGTCTCAGCTGTAGTTACATAAGGAAAAAACAATGAGGTACCTACAACAGTCTCTATTCAGTGCAATCCAGAGAACAGATACACTCCAGCACAATATAGCATACCTTCCTGTACTCCCTGAAACAAGAACCCCAAATGGCAAGGGTTGTCTGGGAAAATTAGTCGGCTCTGGGGGTTACCAGCCAGAGTCTCCTGCACCTCGTGCATGCGGTCCTGGTCTGACTGCAACCTCCACCCCAGAACACCATCTTGGGTAAGACCGTTCACAAGGCTGAATTTTTCACAGTATTTGCTTTTCCGGAAATCCGCAAACAATGGTGAGAATGCTATGGGATGACACAACCCTTTATCAACCAACTGGATATTGGCATAGTACAAATACTGTGAAAACTTGGTCCCCAGCCACCAACCTGTCCCATGTAGCACAAGAGGCCAGTCAATAACTAGTCTGTTGTGTGATGTTACATGTACTAGTACAGAGACTTCAATGCCTTGATCAGCAGTACAATGAATATGATTATAAGAGGTGACAAAATTTAATTATAGTTGGAAAAGGATGAAAGGAACTTAATTGAGTTAGAGGTCTATGCAGAGAAATCACCACTCAAAGTGAACTGCAATTAAAGGTGTCACCGACGTCACAGTTCTAATCTATTCCTATGGCAACTATCTAAATTGGTGCAATTTTAAAATGTTGCATCACCACTCAAAGTGAACTGCAATTGAAGGTGTCATCTGCGTCACAGTTCTAATCTATTCCTATGGCAACTATCTAAATTGGTGCAATTTAAAAATGCTTTCTAGCTGATCCGTGCACCAAGTAACACAGTTGTAGTTCAAGAGAATAAAACTGCTTGGTCTGAGACAGCAACAAACCTGCTCCTGGCTTAGGCTCTCTGCTTTGGTATACTTTATCAGCAGCTGTGTCAGGTACTCCATGCTCCTCCATGGAGGCTTCCGCATCACCCTCTGCAATTGGAACAAAGACAGACACAGGTGTAATTAAATTTTGGAAAGCATGCCAAAATCAGGCCACAGTCAATGCTGCTATCTCTACCATGGACACCTTTCTGAGAGACACCGGGGGGAGGAGCAGTTTGGGGAGAGCCTGTCCTGGCGCATGGAGTGCTGGAGGCTTCCGCATCACCCTCTGCAATTGATAGCAGGTGTAATTAAATTTTGGAAAGCATGCTAAACACATTAAATGCTGCTATCTCTACCATGGACACCTTTCTGAGAGACACCGTGGGGAGGAGCAGTTTGGGGAGAGCCTGTCCTGGCGCATGGAGTGCTGGAGGCTTCCGCATCACCCTCTGCAATTGATAGCAGGTGTAATTAAATTTTGGAAAGCATGCTAAACACATTAAATGCTGCTATCTCTACCATGGACACCTTTCTGAGAGACACCGGGGGGAGGAGCAGTTTGGGGAGAGCCTGTCCTGGCGCATGGAGTGCTGGAGGCTTCCGCATCACCCTCTGCAATTGATAGCAGGTGTAATTAAATTTTGGAAAGCATGCTAAACACATTAAATGCTGCTATCTCTACCATGGACACCTTTCTGAGAGACACCGGGGGGAGGAGCAGTTTGGGGAGAGCCTGTCCTGGCGCATGGAGTGCTGGAGGCTTCTGCATCATCACTCTTATCTGCAGCTATAATCACAACACATATGCTATGACTTCTAGTTTATCCTTTATTTGGGAAGTCAAAAATCTTTAGCTACCTACTGACATTGATGACCAATACCTCTAGGCTTCTTCACGCAGTAGAATCGCGCTTTTGAAAGGTACTTGGTGCAAGATAACTTTATGTATGTCTCCAGTGACCATGGTATTTTCTCCTCAATGCCATTCGCATTGTCCACCCGAATGTAATCGGCACTACAGATTGGCATTCCACGGCCGCTAGCAATGTAGTAGTCATCACTATCCGCAGCTGTTGAATCTGGAAACACAACTGCTTTGCACTTGGCCAGAATCCTCTGGTAGTTCATATCCCGCCGGAAGACAACACTTTGCGAAGCAAACTGCTTGTCGAGAATCCCTTTATTTCTCCGCGGACAATGGTACATTCGGCCAATAGGTATCTACAGGAACATAGCTATAATATTCACTGTACTCACATCAATCATATAATTACTTCTCATCACTAATCTACTGCTTTCACGCATAATAACAACTAACCATGATCTGTCCCTCATAGCTTAGGTCGTCATCCAGCTTCTGCTTCTTCTGGGGTAATTTGGCCTGCCGTTTTCGCTTTTTTTCCCTTGCCAAACTGATGTAACTGGCAATCGCTGAGAAGATTCAAAGGCAACAGAGTTAATCATTCCACCACGATCTAGTCTAGTACAGTACGCTAAGCACTTTCTGTTTGAAATAACCTAAGCCGTAAATTAAATGGGATCACCTGCATTTCGACCTTCTCCGCCTTCGTCTCCGCCAGACTGAACACCAGTAGCGCTGGACGAACCAATTCCACTGGACTCTGTATCGCTCCCAGCTGTACCGTCCATCGTATCGCTCCCAGCTGTACCGTCCATCGTTTCACTTTGTTCACTGACGATTTTTAAAAGTCAGGGCGCGCCAGACACGATACACAGCGTTCTTGCAATGTCACCGGTTAACGACCGAATTTGCACAGCGTGCGTGCATTGTAGTCTCGTTCCCAGACCCCGAACGCGCAACCGCGAAGATGCGCATGCGCACGTGCAGAACGGCAGAATAGCAGAAAGGCAGAACGGCAGAATAGCAGAATGGCAGAAAAGCAGAATGGCAGAACGGCAGAACGGCAGAATAGCAGAATGGCAGAAAAGCAGAATGGCAGAACGGCAGAATGGTAGAACGGCAGAATGGAATGGCCCTTCTCGGCTTCCGTACCTACTTAGACTACAGGAAGGCTGGCTCTTGTTACGTAAAGAGGTTCCAAATAAGGGCGGATAGGTTGCTGATGTTTGACTGAACACGTTCTGTTGCTATAATGCTAAGTTGGACGCTCCTTCTCATTTTGGGTTCCCAGTTGATAGAGAGAAATGTTATTGTGCGGTTGCCATAACTAGTTGAAGTTAACTGTTACAGTGTTGTTACATGTATGCACATCATTAGTGATGCTTACGTTCACAACTCCGTCTGTCTGTAAGTAACATGAACCCTGGAGAACACATGCAACCGTAGCTGCCAGGTGTGTTGATGCAGATATCCCCACAGTCATCACGGTTCTCTCTACACTCATTGATATCTGTTGACATGAACAGTGGATGGAACAGAGGTCAGGCACTACAGACATATTATCATCAAGAATTGATAATGAGCATGAAAAACTGAACACAACCTAAGCTACCAGTTCTGTACATGTTGCAGGTATACAATCTGCTCTGCAAATGTTCTGTTACTTGTGTGTTGGGTTCTTATATAGGTAGATTGTCTTAGTAACATGTTCCCTATGGATATAGCGCCAAGTGATTGCGGTCTGTAGAACACTCAGGCAATATGAACTCCTCTACAATGTGAATGTATATTGCATTGCAACTCAATCAAAGGTTCACACACACTGAGTAGACTGACTTGGTAGCATACAGTCATTACTCCATACCACTGCAGATTCTCTGGTCAAGTGCAGAATTTTGATATCCATTTCGGCATGAACAATTGAAAGATCCAACGGTGTTGTCACAGTTCTGACTGCACCCAGAAATGCCTTCACTGCACTCATCAATATCTACGAGGGGTGAGAGTATCCCAGTTGTGGCAGTTTCAACAGCAATACAACAATGGCAGGATTTCACATAAAATCATATGATTGGTGGCGTACACAATAATCATGGCCTTACCTTCACAGCTAGCATAGGTGGACGTGTCCAATCTGTAGCCCAGATAGTCAGCACAGGAGCATCGGAACCCTCCCACAAAGTTGACACACTTTGCAGGAGCAGGATCGTCTGCCAAGCAGTTGTGAGATCCTCTTTCACATTCATTGATATCTGAAAGTCAAAAGTGTAGCCATGTGGTATGTCATACACATTATGCAACTATTTAACTTACATAGATCAAGTTTCATGCATATAGTTATGCTGAATTCTTGCAGCATGCTTCCGGGAAATTTGGAGAGAAAATTACGAAATCAGATTCATCCACTATGCATGCCAATCGGTACACACCATTGCACTGCTGTCCATCTTCATCCAGCTCATATCCCTCATCACACATACAGGAGAAGGAGCCATTGGTGTTATCACAGATGTGATGACACCCTCCATTTGCAAGAGCGCACTCATCAATGTCTAAAGCAAGGAATGGTAGCATGGCTAGTGTTAAGATTTCTCAGACCAAAGGAACTACGAAAAAAAAAGTTTGATTGGCATACCTTCACAATTTGCATATGTGGTGTCATTCAGCATGTATCCTGTATTACATGAACAACTGAAGCCTCCTTCAAAGTTGACACATTGAGCTGGGGCAGAGCAGTTGTGAGATTCTGTTTGGCACTCATCAATATCTGCAAGAAAACAATTTTGAATACCTTGACATCCGTGAAATAGCCTATGCACCCAAGTCCCTGTGCCTCTAGGTAAAATTGCGCACATAAAAACTGTATTTGAAGGTGATGAAAATGCTCTATAAGGTTGGCCAACTGTTATGCAAGTCACTGCATGCTCATAATCAAACCAGACGGTCAACTGTGACCACACCCAATTTGCATAGATGTGTGTTTTGTTACTGTGGTCCACTTCTTCAAATGAAGTTGATCGATGGTCATCAATTTGTTAGGGTTAGTAATAGACAATGGTTGCCCTGGTTATGTCACCTATTAATGAATTCTGGTCAGAGGGTGCATGTGAAATGTTATAATTAAGTACCATTGCACATTTGCTGGCTCTCATCCAAGATGAATCCTCCAGTACAGGAGCACGAATAGCTTCCCGGAAGGTTAGTACAGATCTGATCACAACCACTATTGCCCGAGAGACATTCATTGATATCTGAGAAAGAAAGCTACTGGTAGCCATACAGTTATGGAACACAGAAGATCTAACTCTAAGCACTTACCTATTGTGCAGATACTCCCAGTCCAACCAGCACTGCACACACACTGTCCTCGGGTTGAGCACATCCCATTCACACAAGGAGGATCGCAATCCACTGCAATTACATTTTGGCAATAGAGTGTAATCTGAAGGCCTTGAGTGCAAGAATAATTATATCTTCTTACGTATGTATGAAAGCAGCAGTACTAGAACTCATAATATTGTCCATGGTCTAAGAACTCTTATAAATGCCAAGACTATATATTAAAATGAGAACACTTCTTAGAGTATGTAGATCTAGCACTTGCATTATAAGTACATAACATATGCACTCTGTTCAGTCTATCATCTGTTTTTTGTTCTTTTGTATCTGTTGCCGACTTATTGCTATGTAATTTAGCTGTAGGTTACACACTAGACTAGCTTATGTAGCTATTTGTGTAACCATTGCATTGCACCAACCTGCTAATGCATAAATGTTGTAAAAAAAAAAGAAGAAAAAAGAGTATTCACTGTAAGAAAACACACACTTTCTGCTGTTCTGCTTTTGTTTGTAGCTCGAGTACATTTTTCAAGCAGTGATCTCTTCTGCTACAGACTAATTCCACTTTCATTCAAGCTAAGTAGCTATTGCAGTTCGTTCCAATTAACATGCATGCCACGTGGCAACCACGTTCAGTTGATCGCTAGCAATGGCGTGATTCAAATACATTTTTGCCAAATTTTAAGCAGTGGCCTCTTCTGCTACAGACTAATTCCACTTTCATTGAAGTATATCCTAAACATCATTGGAGCTCCCTTTTGTGCATTATTAAATAGCATATTGCATGGGGTTTCTCACCTGCATCATCATCCACAATTTCCACTCTGGCTGTGCTGTTTGCTACTCTAGCAGCACCAGATATGCTGAGAGTCACCAGAAACACCTCTGTCAGCTCAGAAATTGTATCATCGATGATTGGAATGCTGACGCATTCTCTGGAGCCAGTTCGTAACGTCTTTCTCTGGTTGACGCTAGTATAGTCACTCCCACCTAAAATGTAATACAATTAGGCATGACAGAGAATGCAGATTGATTTGAGAATCCATTACAGATTTCTTTTATAGGCAAGTTAACAACTGGCTCTAACCTACTTATTAAGTTACATGGAGAATGTGCGTAAATTAAAAATGTGCGGAATTTAAAAATGCGTGGAGAAAGCTAATGGCAATGAACGAAAGTAGCCATCTAGACTCCCACTATGAGAGGTTAGGTTAGAGCTTGCTTCATGTTGATACTACTTAATTGGTTCTACTCCTTTCGATAGTCTTGCAACAAAAGCCATATACATTCCAGTGGTGAAATCACCTTGTGGTTACTAGAGGTGTGGTTACAGATTGAGATATATAGTTCTTAGCAAGGGGTATATTGATTTTTAGATGCAAATTTCTGCTGCCTTGACTACTTTGGTAAATCCATCTTATGTTGCTGAGATGTTACTACAGTCGGCCTGCACCATGCAACTGCATTAGGTTGAGATCACAGTGTTGAATATGCAAGAGGCGCATCAGAGGTGGATGATTCTTACCGCCAGTGACAACAGTTGCCACGATGGGTGGGTGAGTGCATGAGAAAGTAAATTCAGATACCAAACAAGTGTGTTTGCACCTGAGATAATCCCCAATAAAAGAGAAAAATAAACGAACTTGTGGCAGATATATCTTGTGTTGCAATGGTAGCGGTGGCAGATGTACTTCCAGTTCCTCGGAGACCCAAAATGCAAACCCTCAGAGATCCATCACTTTCACCAACAGAATAAGTAGATGCACTCAGGCTGAGAGTTAGTCCTGAAATATAAGAGGTACAACCATTCATTGCCTTCTTTTGTGTACAGGAACACATACCATAATGCTACAATCTTTTGTGAGTACTCTAATTTTGTGAACGGCTTACAGCGTTGCAACTATTTGGTTAAGACGAACGTTGCCAGTGACGGCAAGCTGATGAATGTTAGTGAGCTGTCTGAGCAGTCCCTGAAGCAGTACTGAATATTTGTGCTGCCTTGTGTGTCACAGCAAGGGTGAAGGTATATATATACGTATCTTCTCAGACTGCAACATCCTACTTGAGCTACTTGAGCTCACTAAGAAGTCACGAAGGCCTTGGGAAAGTTTCTTCGGTGAATAAGCAGGGAAAGTCATCTGATAATACACCAAGTTTTCTGATCGTGCCTTTGTCCGAAATATAATTTTGGCTATCTATATATAGTTCCAGAACTAAGCAACAGAGAATCACCGAACTGCAACTCAAAGTATCAACTGAAGGTCCAGCCCATTTCTGGTACTATGTGTTTGCATCCGATTATACATGTCGTCTGATAATTCATGCCGTGATGGCTCCTCTCAACAGTCAAAGTCATGTACAAGATCGATCTTGCCTTCTGCACTAGCTACAAAGATGGGACAATTGCCAACTGAGAGCTACACCGAGCGTATGAGGCATACCTGGGCTAAAAGCCTTGACTTAAAAAGGACTGCCGAGTGACAAAAATTCCCAGCAATGATACAGCCAGAGTCTTCTCGCGGAGCAAAAGACTGCACAATTTGGAGTATCAGTGCTTGTATCACAGTCATCCCTCAGTGGACCAGGTTCTGCTTCAATACGGGTGTGTTGTAGAGGTAGGACCTACCTGTTCCCTGGAACTTGTTTTGGTTCTCTAGCCTCTCAAAGCTGCTGTGTCTACAATCTGTGACATAAGCTGTGCTGTGGATCATGTAGTAAGATTTCCCAGGCCTTCTCCCTCTGTTTTTGCATACTGCATGTAAGCACTCATAAACTGTGTGGAAGTCCTGAAAGGAGAGGCACTACAAACCCAACTACTAATATTTGAAGGCCAGTGGGTATTGACAAGTGACTTGCCATCAAGTAGTAGGCAGTTGACAGTGGAAACCATGTTACGTTGCACACAGTCGGTCTGGCTCTAGCAATCGTAAATAGGAACTGGATCGAGCAATAGGCTGCAACTTTGCTGTGGGCCAGAATCTGCTGTGGTTTGAAAATTTAAACAGAGCACTATTACATATCATCCCTCAAGAACCAACTAGGTTCGGACCGATAATTGATGCAGTACAGAAGGGTATTGTTGCTATATACACTTTTTAGTTGTTCCGTACTAGCAGTAAAGAATTGAAGACAGAGGAATCCTAAAAGAATGGATTGGGATCAGGGTGATAGTTATGCACTGATGATGCACATACCATCATTGTCAGTGATGTAGATGTAGCAGTAACGGTTTGTTACAGAGAATGATTGAGTAGTCAGTTGGACACGCAGATACTCCTGTCTCTCCACAACGGAATCATCCAGAATCTCAATTGTGATGCACCTTCTTTCACCAGAATTAACCACAAATGTCTGGGTAGCTCCTATGTAGTCACTTCCATCTGTAAATTAAAATTGCAATGCACGTTACACACACAAACACAGACACACAGTGACACATCACAATGGCATTGTTTCAATCACTCATGCTTTAAAGAACTTACTCAAAGCACTCCAGTCAGTTATAGTGAATGTAGCATTAGTTGTCTGGGCTTCTCCTCCAAAATGCATGCACACTTGAGCAGATCCATCCCCTTCATCCACAGTGAAAGAGCTTTGCTCAAGAGTTGGAGCTGTATAGTTGGAAAAGAGCCTTCAATATCATATAAAAGGTGATATGTAAACCCATACTGTGTATTTGGTTTAAGGTTTAGTTTATGATGTTAATGATGTTCATCTTCAGTATAAACTGCAATAATTATAGAACAGCAGATGTTTAGCTGATTATACTAGTCTGAAAATGAATGTACTTGTTGCCTCCATGGGCTATATAGACTAATCCCATGGGCCAATCTTTAGCCACACATATTAATGAGACATCACCAATTGACACATCCTCCAAGGAATATGTAACTGCAACATTCTGGGCAACCTACAAACCAATTCTAACTGAACTATAGCTAGTGGCTCAATGTGAATAAAATGAACTCATCTAACCTTTCACAATACGAAATGTTGATGGCTATACTTTCATTCATGTGCTAATGTTTGCAGAATGTGTTATAGGAACTATACATTCTCATCGCTCATCTCCATAGAATGTGAGACTGAGGATGTGTAATGGCATTTTCCTTTGTTCCTCGATTTATCATAAGAAGCTATATAGCCTATACTGTTTCACATTTGGACTACTGCATGGTCAGTTTTTACATTAGAAAATGGCTACTACAAAAGTGGCTAAGCTTTAACTCATTTTGCATGCGTAAATGACATCATAATTATTTCAATAAGAGTAAACCACTGAAATCTGGCCACCATGAATATTCAGACAGCTGCAAGGGAAAATGAAAGCAGCAGACCAGCTAATTCCTGCACTGATGAGTAGCTACGGCCCCCGCCACTCCCACACCAGATTATCACCAACTTGCAAAAAGCTCTTGCTGGCACAAATATGCAAAGCAGCGTCTGAAAGTCGTCTATCTTCGGATTTAGCAGCGATCATCGGACGATACCACATTAAACATCAACAAAGAGGATCAAAGCTGGGTGACAACTAGTGCAGACCCTTGTGGACCAGACTACCGGAGACGACTCTCTGGGACCTTGTCGTTCTCCTTCCAGAGATCAACACATTGGACAAAGTGTAGCTGTCAATAATCGGACATGCTTTTCTTAAAAGTTTTGTCTAAGTTGTAGTTATCACTTCTCATTCCTAGCGGCCTTCGCCTCAGTAAATATGAATCGTGGACGTGTGCAGAGGTATGTATCAGTTATGTAAGTGAGCATACCTTTGCGCACGTCTGCGGTCCGTATTTGCAGAACTGAGGCTGCTAGGAGAAAGAAGGTGGCGAAGGTCGCTAGAAATGAGGCTAACACAGAAATGATGAACCGCCAAAGGACATGGCAATTAGGGTGCTAGTTGTCAGTGCAGAACGTGATACTGACTCACCAGTGAGTGAGCAGGCTCAAACATAATCAGTACGACATCAAGTACCCTTGGCAGCTATATATATACCCTAAATCCAGAGGAGCCTTTAGATTGAGCCAATACAGTAGTCTAGCCCCACACAGCTGTCGATTGGTAAGCCGTAGGCCTATTAAATTTGACAAGTCAGCAGGGGTTGTGGAGGCAGTAAAGTTACTGTATACGACTGCTACTAACTTTCCTGTGATGATTGTGCTATTGTATATATGCTTCGGACAGCCAACTGAAGCTGGCAAGCCTGTTCACTGTTTGTGGTACTTCCATTCAAACGTTAACATCTAGAGACACATTCGTGAAACAATGATGGACAGTCAGTTATCCACCCAAAATGGAAAGTGCTACCCCATTCTTTCATATCGCTCACCGTCATTGTCGTCAACATGAATACGGTGACAATTATGAAGAACTTTGGCACCAGTAGAGGTTGCAATGGCAACGTAGGAATTAAACACCTCTCGTCCTTCAACTTCGAAGTCCTCCAAGACTTGAACATCTACACAATTCTCTCCAGCCCTGAGCTGCAAAGACTGACTGGTGGTGTTGTAGTCCAGGAATGCTACAAATGAAGACATAATGTATACACTGCTTATCTTTTAATTCAATTTAGCAAACTCATAGCATCAACTACATAGCACAAAATTAATGAAAGTACTATTGGTGCTCAGACACCTGCTATATAAGCATGTCCTGATACCATAGTCTCACGAAAGAGCACTCACAGCAACCAAAGAGAGGGGGTCATTTATGAAAGAATATACCCATGCTTGCAGTTTGTATTTGTACATCATTGGTTGATTAGCAATCGCCACTCTCCACAATAGCCATGGCTTGCTGCTACATAATTATAAGTAGAAAGATGCCAGAGTAGTCTCAGCAGCACAGCAGCTACAGTGCGTCATTCCAACCAACACATAATTATGCTTGAATGCTTAGAACACCCAATGTCATCTCAAATGAGACTGGTGAGTGTTCATTACTGTAGACTTTGACACTATACAGGAAACTAACCTGAAAGTGGGGAGTGGGTATTCTCTTTCAGGTGGGTGGGTGCTCTTTTGCTAGGTACTCCACCATTCCTCCTGTGAGCTCGACAGGAGTTTAACAAAACAAACCTGAATACATGTATCACACATACCTCTGGCTGTCTGATCCGGTAGAGCAACATCAACATCAACCCCACCTCCTTGGCCCAGTAGATGCAAACAGAGTTTACTCAGAGCACCTTCAAGAGCAAGATGGCGTGTTTGAGCACAGAACGTGGGCTGGACACGTCCACTATCAGTTGCAAGTAGTGCCATACCTGAAGGCAGAAACAAATTTACTTACAGTAGTTGCTTACTCACATCAATACAACTACAGGCAGATGGGGGGCTACATCCCCCTGTAGCCCTCCCCCTCGGATCTGCCCCTGAATGCAGCCATGCACCTCCTACAGAATTTGGCTGTCAAAATCTCAGGAAAAGCAGTAGGCCTGAGGGGATTATTCTCAAGAATTTGACGATTATTCTCTTCTCCCATTCTCATCACCTTCAGCTATTATACTTGTGATTTTCTACAATAACATATAACTATGCCTGCATGCAGTAATATTCATGCATACTCAACCACAGAAAGTGTAACGAGGCTTTAGTACACACATTACAGTGGTGTCTTCTTCAGTAATATCAGTGACAGTGTCGACAGGCTCACTGCCAGGCAGCCCACTGGTCCCAGGCTATTCTCACTAAATATAGGCAAACTACTTTTAACATTCGTGCGGGATCATAACAAGGCTGCAGATTAAACTATTCTCCGTTACTCTCAATGAGAAAGAGAAAAGGTTGGTAACATACAATGGCCACTCCCCTCAGACACCAGACACTGGGATGCCAACAGGTGCCAGGGGCAGCCACCTTGCAAACCCTCCCCAGGTCGTATTACAGATTCTAAGCAACCTGGGGCGCACACCAGACTAGCAGTCTGTGGGGCTACTATACACAGGCCCCAGCGCATAGGCACCCGGGGTGTGCAAATAGACTTGCAGTATGTGGGCTACTACACAGGCCCCAGAGCATGGGCATCCCGGGTGTGCAAATAGACTTGCAGTCTGTGGGGCTACTACACAGGCCCCAGAGCATGGGTACCCCGGGTGTGCAAATAGACTTGCAGTCTGTGGGGCTACTACACAGGCCCCAGAGCATGGGTACCCCGGGGTGTGCAAATAGACTTGCAGTCTGTGGGGCTACTACACAGGCCCCAGAGCATGGGCACCCCGGGGTGTGCAAATAGACTTGCAGTCTGTGGGGCTACTACACAGGCCCCAGAGCATGGGCACCCCGGGTGTGCAAATAGACTTGCAGTCTGTGGGGCTACTACACAGGCCCCAGAGCATGGGCACCCCGGGTGTGCAAATAGACTTGCAGTCTGTGGGGCTACTACACAGGCCCCAGAGCATGGGCACCCCGGGTGTGCAAATAGACTTGCAGTCTGTGGGGCTACTACACAGGCCCCAGAGCATGGGTACCCCGGGGTGTGCAAATAGACTTGCAGTCTGTGGGGCTACTACACAGGCCCCAGAGCATGGGCACCCCGGGGTGTGCAAATAGACTTGCAGTCTGTGGGGCTACTACACAGGCCCCAGAGCATGGGCACCCCGGGGTTGCGAAGTGACCTCCTGCTGGCCCAAGCACAGAATACAAGTAGGGGGGTGCAAGGAAATTAGTGCACCCCTAAGGGAGGGTGTGGAGGGCTGTAACAACTACTGTACTAAGAATTTAAGCTGTCAATGAAAGCTGCCTACGTACTAAACGCTAGCGCTTCCTATGGTAGCTAACTGCACCTCGTGCTTTACCTCCCCTCACCCAGGGGGAGTGGTCCCTTTGAATGTTAACCTCATTTGAACTGGGTTAAAATAGCATGCACGAGGCATTCTGGCCACCAAATATTTCACTATTATACTACCGTATACACGTGACCGTATAATGTGTTTTAGTAATCTTTGCAACAGGGGAGCAAAAGCCTGCAAACCCACCCCACTTTGATCTCAAGAATCAGGCAGTACTAATTGAATAACGCTTAGGTAATAAACAGCCACAGAAGCCCTAGCAGGGTCCACCAGACACTTGAGATGAAAGAGTTCCTAAGTGGCCTCCACGCATTTGGTTTTTTGCTTTTCCTTGTAGACATGGTGCCCTCTCAATCTCGCCAATGCCCCCAACCAAAAATGTGCATGTGTATGTGTGATGCTAGGGGGCGTAGCAATGCGCATGCAGGTGCCACGAAAATCATTGCTGTCTCCATTGTTTGCCACTCCAGAACAAAGTGTTTGAATACCACATTTGGTTTCCATTCATGGCAGGACTTGCAGGTTACAGCATATTTTAGATGACATAATTATTTATTCCAAAATCACTTGCCCGCCACCTTAACTATACCTTTCCACTTCATTTAAGGAATCAATAGGCTTAACGCTACCATCACTATCTTGTTTTCAACCTTCTGCTGTTTTGGTAACCCTGCTCTTTTGCAATTCTTGGCTCCTCTTCACTCTGAAGGATATTGCAAACCTAAAAGTATATCAGCCACTGTCCCACTTTCTTACCCCTTTCATTGTCCACAATATACACTGCGGAATAATATGATCCTCTTGATGTGGAGGTGGTGTTGAAGTCAATCCGAAGAGACAGGTATTCAGCTGTGATTGTATCCTGTGATTGTAATACATCATCCTGTAGTGAGATATTCCAGCACTTTCTCCCTCCCGGAGTAATCCTCAGCCATTCATCAAAATGTTGTCCATCTATCAAAATCAATGAGATTATGCAATCCAAAAGGAACCACATTTCCAGTAAACTGGACCAATAACCTTCCTTCCATTATGACTTCGAATATCAATGCAATATGAACCATCACTAATCTAGTAAAGTAATAAAAAACAATAAAAATGTAGCAGGATGTAGGGATACCAGAACGGCAAAAAGTAAGGAAACAAGGTAGGGATGATCGCACAAAAACAGTAAAGTATACAACCCCCCTACAGAGATCTTTTTCCATATACGTGTATAATTATGTAGGGGGATTGTATACTTCACTGTTTTGTTCCTACCTTGTTTCCTTACTTTTTGCCGTTCTGGTATCCCTACATCCTGCTACATTTTTAATGTTTTTTATTATGTCATTTTTTTTTGGCAGCAGGCGCATGTTTGAGCTGAAGTTTGCTGTAAGAGTCAGTGACCTCACAGGCACCTGGGCAGTAGGTGTCCTTGCCTTGGAATATTACTCAGGTATTACACTTCCAGCATTGGCTGAAGAATCAGGCCTCCATGCTCTTATTACTCCATGTATAAATCTATTTCCATGACGGCATACTTAGTGTAGAGTTTGTTGGATGGACTGAGTAGACATGACCAACGCCTTGTGTTTGTCCTGAGCGCAGGCAGACCTCCACAGAATCATCACTTTCACTGGCATAGTAGACCCTTCTCTCCCATGCAATGGCTGCACATGAAGACACAAACAATATCTGCTAATTTAAAGTTTCACCTACAAATACATGTGTACAAGTATTATTATAGCAAGAGTAAAAGCATTAAAGAGCTGTAGGGATAGCAAAACAGCAAAAAGTAGGAAAACAAGGTAGGGATGATGGCATAAAGCATACAACCCTAGCCTACATTACGCTTGCACATAAACGATATGTAGGGGGTTGTATACTGAACTGTTTTATGCTATCATCCCTGCTTGTTTCCCTAGTTTGGTGTTCTGCTATAATATAGCCCTACATCTCTATGCCTTCTTTGTCTTGGCAACAAAGCACCAAGACACAGTGCTGGAGGCGTAGGTATGTGGTGGTATGTACGTATCATTTGCAATGTGCACATGCACAAGCAATTGAACACAAACGTTGTCACAAACTCTTAAACAGGATAAGTGAAGCTCTTAAATTGTTAGCTATTAGTAATTCACAGCCTTAGCTGAGTATGGCCCAATGTTTAACTCAATAACAGTGCCTTCCATGCATACATTGTTTCTTTAAGTAGTTTCTCATGGTTATGCAGTAAACAGTAGACCTTAAGCTACATACATCATATACCGTACACCAAGAAATTTTGGCAACTGGCGATTTGGCGATTTGGAAGCCAATCGCCATATTGGCTGGCCAGCTAGACCGACTGTCGGTGCACGAGGGACGCAAGTTCACCTTGAGATTGCAAGACCCAACGTACTACCTGCTGAGAGAGAGGTCTGCAGAGAATCGCGTACTACTTCACATACGGTGCACCGAATTAAAAGCGTAGACAGACTACAGACTGCTGAACATGCGGTCATGGCCCAACTGTGTACCGTCCTGGGTCGTGCATCACTGCCACAGTGTACGCATCATGACCTGCCGGATAGCTGTTCGCCGATCGTGGACCTCCAGATGCCGCTAAAAATGTGACGGCCACGACATGACACTGCTCTCCATTTCGTACATCTTCGTCCTGCTTCTCGATCTTGTGATGGTACGTCGCACTAGCTCGCGGCGCGTGTGCATAGTACGTCATACATTGCCAAATTTTAAATCCGCCTAATTTTATACTGCATGAGTCATTTCAGGCCATTTCGCCAAATTTAATGGCCGCCAAAATTTCTTGGTATATGGTAAACCCGTTTTATCAGGTTAATATTCTGAGCCAGCCAATCAGACAGTTACATTCAGGCCCTGAACTTGCTATTTGTTTAGCTGAGTAAGGTCTAGTAGTCAAGTGTATAGAACTCCCTTTTACCATCACAGGGATTGTCAGAGCAGCAATTGTGGTGAGGGTAGGTAAAGCACTCTCGATCACAGAAGCAGTGTCCTCCACCAGGAAGGTTCACACGGCAGGCACCAAACACGCAACACCGAGTAAATCCAGCAGCACTACAACCCGAACCTTTATCATGGGAACAGATAACAATTATGTTAGAATGTTTATTTAACAAACTAGTACGTCTCGTCATTATTGAACATTGTTGTTGTTGATCGATTATTACATGTAATTGTTCATATCTGAGCATAATGTTAGCTTGCATATATAATCAGTGCACAAAGACAGAAAGCCACACCCACCTTAATTGACTGTAATATGAATATCATTAAGGTACAATTTTTACTTGAACCACCCACAATTATTTATTATAATTACTTATCATCCAGCTCTACCTTCTTCAATCGCCACAGGCATTGTGGTACTTTGGGGTCGAAATGGTAGCATCAAACCTAACCTACATCAGACCTTGTGAGGAGTCAGGCTTTAGTTTGTCAGGATAAGATGCTCTCTTGCAGGTCCAGTAATACAGTGCTGTCTTTGGTAATTAACTCAATCAGCAACGCCAATTCTGGTCACATAAAGAGCTAAATCACTACAGCAAAATGCTGAACAGATACAGCAAAATATTCGGTTCAGTGACACGAAATGTATCCAGTCAGATTGCAGCGTTTAGGGGATGATCCATTAAGGTTCAGTTAGTCATAATAAGGCCTAATATCTGATCAGAGTAACTCATACTTGCACCATTAAATAAAATTTCCAATACACTTATGAGATAATTTTATATAACTTATATATACCTGGTTGTTGGGACTCCATAACACTCACAGGGTACTGACCTACATGGGGAAAGATAAAAATTAAATCACTGCTGTGCTTACTTATATAACCTCATAAGCCTTGTTTACACTGGCACTCAAATACCTCCCATTACCTATTATATAACAAGTGAAATGTAACAAGATGCAGAGCAGAAACGGCAGAAGTAAGAAAACAAGGTAGGGATGATAGCATAAAACAGTTAATCTCCCCAATAGACATCTTTTTTCATAACCCGTGTATAAATGATATGTAGGGGGTTGAATACTGAACTGTTTTATGCTATCATCCCAACCGTGTTTTCTAACTTTTCAGTAGGCAACGCTAAACGCTGTGTGCAAATGCCAATTATGCTGTGGGGGGAGATTTCAATAAACTTGGGCCCTAAAGAGAGGTTACCTCCAGGGCCATAGCAAATCTTGCTTCATTGCCCGTATTGAAAAAACTATATACACACTTTTTAATAGGCAGTTTCTCGATATGAACAAGTTTATAAGGTAGCACACATAAACTTAGAAGACAAACTTCCCAGCGTGCATGCTCACAAAGGAGAACATCCTTCTAAACTTAACAGTCCAGCTAAGTATACGTACATACATGAGCTGTAGCCCAATAGAACCATTTTATATGGTCTTACGCTCTTCTGAATGGAGGAAAAATGTCAGGTACAACAGTAACGTACCATCATTGTCTTGAATGTAGACAGTGACGTAGCGCGTTAGTCGGATTCTGTAGCTTGGTGGTGGATATCTGGTACTGGACAAGTAGACTCGAAAATTCTCAAAGGGGGACTCCTCAACAGTATCATTTATGATTTTAATTGATATGCACTTCCTTTCTCCAGAATTCACTGTGAAGGTCCGGACTGTTCTTGAGTAATCTACTCCCGCTGTAACATAATTCAGATCAGAAATATTAGATTAGGAACCAAATAACAAAGTGTCACTACATTAAACTTACCCCTAGCTGATCCATTCAAGGTTGATAAGGTAACACTGTCCACAAGGCCCCTCCCTCCAAGGTGCATGCACACTTCCACAGCACCAGCACCTTCATCCACAAAGTACTGGTTGCTTTCAAATGTTGGAGCTGCCAATTCAGTTTGTGGATTAAATCATAGATAATTTATTCACTAGGAAGAATCGCATATAATTTGTGATTGCATCTGCAATAAATTGATCACCAGACAATAAAAAAAACTCTGGTGAACTAGGGCACTAGCCACTAGCCTTGTACCCAAGCCCATGAGCTGAACGCGGAAAAATTCCTCTATGTGCTGAGGTCAGCAGTCTTTAAGGTGAATCACATTCATCCATTGCCAATTACTGCATAGTAATTACATTCTTTACCATGTGAAAAGTGTAGCCGTTCGCTGTTCTAGCCTTCAAGTCTTAGTCCTATTCCCATACCCCCTTGGAAAAATCGAGAAAGGGTCTGGCAACACGTATGGCAATGCTGTGTCCAAGAGGAATTCAATCAGATTCAGCGCTATCAACGGACTTTCAACCAGTGGGAGATTTCAATTCAGAAAACGACGTTTCGACCGAGTTTTGTCGGTCTTCATCAGGCATTTGCCTGATGAAGACCCGACAAAACTCGGTCGAAACGTCGTTTTCTGAATTGAAATCTCCCACTGGTTGAAAGTCCATTGATAGCGCTGAATCTGATCATAACGCCAGTACCATTACCTTCTCGCAACATATTCGGAATTCAATCAGTTACACAATCACATGTGAATGCTTACACTTGAGGTGATAATTGGAGTTGTGTGCCACTAAATAGCAAGGACTTTCTACTTAGCCATCACTAACAGCTACCTGCCATGTACATCTGCATACAACCTGCATGGAAGCATAACTGTGTATCACTTACCATCGTTGTCTCGAATAGAAATGGTAGCCCGAGTGGTGTACTGATATTGACTAGTGCTGAGTTGCACTGTGAAAGATTCTGAGTTTAGCTCTACAATCAGATCATCCAGAATCTGAATGGAGGTGCATCTTCTTTCTCCAGAATTCATGGTGAAACTCTGTGTTGCAAAATTGTAGTCACTTCCCCCTGTGATGGTGAGTAATGATGCACACAATTTAGCATTGAGGCAGGCAGGAAGTGCTTAAAATGCACATAGCTAGTAACAACAGTGCAGTACGAAAGCAATACTATAAGGAATCACTTTCTGAAAAGGGGTTAGTGGAATAACCATTCTGCATAAGCAGATTATCAGTAGAGTCTATATATAGGAATGGAGCGGACACACAATGTATGCTAATACAAAAAAATCTTTCAAAACGGGCAGCATATAACTTATGCCTTTATGACAACTTACTATTCATCTTCAAGTGATTTCCTGGCCAAGAAGACTCCCAGTGTCATGAAAAACCATTGCAAAAGTACTGCACCAGAAAGTCACCAAACCACCAAAATAGGTTTTCTTTCTTCAGACGGGCTAGTTCAAATTTGGCTGACTCCCTCACGACAGTGTTCGCACAAAACAGCAGCACTGAACAGTGCACGACCCCATCGCTTTTTGACAACTTCGAAGTCTCATGAAGCGCTTGAAACCACCCACTCAATAACTATGGCTTCATCTGAGATGCCATTTTTTGTGCACATGCGTAGAGCAACTTTGAACTTTGAACTCAAACTTGTGTACTGTGTGCGGAGTAAATGCCATCAAGTATGCTGCTACAAAAATGAGGTAAACAAGTGTAAAGAACGTTTAAAATGTATGGAGATGTAGGGATAGCAGAACAGCAAAAAGTAAGAAAACAAGCAGCTAGGTACATGTATGATGGCATAAAACAGTTCAGTATATAACACCCTACATATTTTTCTCACTATACAAGTCATGTATTATGTGGAAAGATATGTAAGATGGGGTTGGACTGTTTTATGTCATCATCCCTGCTTGTTCTCTTAGTTTTTGCTGTTCTGGTATCCTTACATCTCCATATTCCTCACGGAATATAGACCCAAAGCGCCTCGAGAATCGTGCAAACAACTAGCCACTTGCTTCTCAACATTGATATCAACTACTATGCAGCCAGCTAGCTAGGATTTAGCTACTAGCTGATAGTAATTGGGGGGGGGGGGGGGGGGGGGGGGGGGGGGGGGATAGGAAAAGGGGAGGTGCAGAGAAGAGGGAGAAAGGGGGAGGCGGGTATGCCGTATGCACATGGTGACTTCTATAAAGTGTCAAATATGTGGCATGACAGCGAGTGATTTCGAAAAATGGCACGACTCTCACGTTGGAAAACGAAGAAGGGCCGTCACACTGAACTGAAGACAGACTAAACCGTGCTGCAGTATGACGCAAGCGATTACCAAGGAGATTCCGTAGCAACCATGCTGCAGCCTTAGTAATGAATGTGAGATAAGCCAGTTAGATCACGCCTAGTCAGGATGTATCCGGTTTACAGTCACTCACCCTCGAGCGCTTCGCGCCCTCGTACTTGTGACTGTAAATCGGATACATCCCTCCTAGGCGTGAAACTATAACACATTTTCAACTTAGTTATAAGTGGTCTGTCTGAGATCAGGGTGAATGCAGAACCTGGGTACCTAAACACCACTTCTGGCCTACTTGTAGCTCTTCCATATGTGGAGGTAGCAGTGACGGTAGCAGTGATACGCAGCCCTACTCCTCCAAAATGCATGCAGACTTGTACTGAACCATCTCCTTCATCCACAATGAAAGAAGTCTGCTCAACAATAGGACCTAAATGAACAGATTGGATGTCAAAGGTGAGGCAAATTTAATCTTGGCTCATTCTTTGCCTCACGCAATCAAGCATTTCCATTATTTTTGTCGTGGCAGAAAGCACCTTCTCAAGCCATGCTTGGCACACACTGAGAGGTCTAGCTCACGAGTGTGTCCAGGTGCTCTGTCTGTTGGTACCAGGAGGCTTGAATATATACTCTACTGCGATTGCTTTGGCCAAGTAGAGAAGCTGCAGAAGCTAATGGCCTAAGCTATAGTCTCTAGACAATGTATACCGTACATATCTATTATTACACTGTTTGGAGTGCAATATGGTGAGGTATTGCACCAGTGTGAAGGTATTTTCCGAACCAAAGGCGAGGGAAATATTACAATGCCTCACCACATTATACTCCCACCAGTGTAATGATAGATTTATTATAATATAAAACTAGTTGCGCAAAGTGGCACGGTATAAGTGGCAAGAAGCTATCCAGATTTACAGGCACGAACGCTACACTATAGTAGTTGAGTCAGCTGGCTAAAGGCATGAACAAGTTACATCAGCTCTTGCACTCGATCTCCAGCAAATGGGCAATGCCCTGATAGTGAAATTTTGCTGATACACGGTCGACAGCTTTCTCACTGCGCCATTTTCATGTGTGGTTGCTACGTGCACAAAACTGGAAGTAACCAATCAGCACCACCCATTCAGTAATATGTCTTGACAATGTGCAATTGATATGACGAGTGCAATACGGACACTCTGTGTTTATTAGGAAATACTGTTGGCGGAAGATTTTTTTGATAGCATAATCCCTGGCAAATGTATCTGCTGTCTCACTCAAGAAAAGCGGTAAATACGGCTTTTTGGTGAACTGAACTGCTCGTTTTTGCACGGCTATACAGCGTATCGGTAAAAGCTTCCGTCATGCCCTGCACCTTGTGACAGTGCATCTCCACCTCCAGAATCAAGTTGCTCACGCTGTTCGTACCAGAGATTTTTGGTTAGCGAGCTTAAGTATGCATTTCCCAATACATTTTGCACAGCGCGTGCACGAGTATCCCGTAACCTTAACAAGAATTCTGTAGATTCCACAATAATGAACGGTAAGTGTGGTCCACAAATTTCTGCACCCTGTAGCTACCTCCTGAGTGCAAGTAGCCCTCCACTTCAACTTGTACCGTATATCGGGAAATTTACATTGTTAAAATATTTTCGCAAATGCCACTAAATGCAAAATTTATCACGCAAATAATTTACGAAAGCAGATAAATTACGGTAGTGAACACATGTACATTATTGCGTAATTCACAGCTCTGTAGCTGTTTCGCTGCTTTCAACGATGCACTTCCAAGATGGAATACCTTCTCAAAGTATCACTCAAGTGGACAGAGAGGTTCAAGATGTGGGAGCAGCACATTGAGCACATGGTGTGAAGGAGCGGACCGGAATAGGCAAATACTTATACACATTTGTCGTGGCCAGCACGACAAATGTCGCAGCTCTAGTTTTCCCAAAGAAGCCGGGTCGCTGTGTTAGTGATAGAACAGCAAGTACAGCAAGGTCACAGTTGTTAAAAAAAAAAGTTGGTTCAATCACCGCAGTTGCGAAAATTTTTCAAATTGTCACACAAAAGATTTTCAACGTACAGTAACTGCCATTCTCTGAATGCGGACCATTGACAGTCCCTCTAGTTCAAGATATTGTCAGATTGTGCCTTACCTAATTCCAGGCGATTATGCAGTACACGTGTATGTCTGTACAGTGTTGCTGCGGGGCAAATGCCACTTCACAGCGAAAACTGGAAGCCTCCTTGTGTTGTGCAATTCACACAATGGTCTTTGTCTGGCTGTCCAGTGGTTCCAGAGATACAAATAGTCTTATACTCCGACATTCCGGTAGAAGTATTTTTGCAATTGGTTTAGTTTGGAATGTCATATCCATATCTCAGCTTCTACAGAATGGATTTTGATAAAACGACCACCATTCTACTCCTCTCAACGAGCATTTCGCGATGACATTCATTGTAGCATTCCCAAAATTATCATCTGTTATCGCTAATAAAAGCAAACAACTAACACCATCTCACAAAGTACTCGAACAACAAATAACCATTGTCTAAACATTCTGTGCAATTAAATATCTCACGAAAACCATCTCAATCATGACACAAATCAATAACTTTTAAGGATCAAAGCCAAACATGCCTGCATGTACGTGGTTTTAACGCACCTAAGTACTCGTTTCTGCTGGATGTATGGCAACCCATCCTGACCATATTGTGCACAAGATTATTGCAGACACCCACATACACACAGACAAAGTATAAAGACATCTTAGCTGGGCATGTACGGAGCACATTGCCGACTGTTTAGAACTGCATGAGCACTCATTCAGAGGTTCATGCAGCATGTACATGCATGTTACTTCTTTCTTACCATCATTGTCAGCGATTCGTACAGAGCCACACCGGCTCAGGACCTGTCTTCCTGTGTCCGTAGGTAGAGTCAGGTACACCCGGAATTCTTCATTTCTTTCCACTTCAGAGTCATCCACAATCTCGATTCTGATGCATTTTCGCTCAGGAGCCGTAAAAGTCAGTGTCTGGTTACTTGCAATGTAGTCTCGAGAAGCTATAATATGAAACAAAATATTACTAGTACTTTCCAGCCTGTGAATCCCATAATGGCTTTCTAGGCTACATACACACTGAGGCTGTTTCATTGCACACATAAATGACGTCATAATTACTTCGATTATCAGTAGCAATCTTTCACGGGCATAGACGATTTGCTAGGGGTGAGGTATTGTAACAACAAGAGCCAAGTGAAACTTTCTGAAGCACAGAGTATGCCAAAGGAACGTGAGAGGAGTGTAGAAATAGGCTTTGCATTGAGCTGCCAGTGACACACCAACCGATGAAGCTGTCTCTGAGGTTACCGGGTTCAAACACTGATGGGACTGCCTTCTACTGTTCTACACGAAGGTCAGAGATTATAAAAGCTGCTTAGCCATGGGCTTGTTAAATGTATGTCTTGATCTGCCATCTCATGCATGATTGCATAAATGTGCAATTCAAGAATCTGGCAGATTTCACTTCTTTCAAGTTTGTAGACCACACCCTTACCTAAAAATAGTAAGAATCGCACTCCAGTGTCAGTCCATGAAGGCAACGTCCTCACAATTAACTGCAACACAGCATGCGTCTACATATCGGCACACTACGTGCAATGAGTTAAGTACACAGATTATTCTAGGTACAACCTGGCTCAGATCAACAATCACACCTTCACAAATTGTCCCACTATTTAGTTATGATATAATTGAAAGGAATGGGCACCTGT